>CAKNYM010006729.1:0-20802 GCA_932195095.1 Andricus curvator | reverse complement strand
GTCTTTGAACTTGATATAGTCTTTTATATTAAGATAACATTTTACATGTTATTTATTTTTTTCTATGAATAATTACACATGAATCTAGAGCCTTTATCACGGTAAGTAAACTCAAGTACCTACTTTCTTATGTTTTTCTCAGCCAATTATATCTTTTGGGTCTTCTTTTGGTTATGAGATCATGTTTTGATGCTGATTGCAGTTTAGAATTCTCATTTTTCTTCATCTACAAATTTTTAGTTTTTAATATGGACATGTAACATAGAAAAATTAAATATTTTCGATTCTTTCTTATCACTGTATTTTTCAAATTGTACTATCACAAACAATCCTCTGTGAGGAAGCAAAAGATTTTATTCGAAAATACCAATAAAATCGTATAAATAGTGTTGGTTAAAAAACAGAAAAAAGTAAAATATAACATATATTAAAAATTCAGTGTAATTAACTACCTATAAATACCAACTAAAATCTCTTGATAAACAAAACTAATAAACTTAAGTAAAACGTATAAAATCACATTTAAAAATGTATCAACGTTTCGATTTAAAGCCCCACGTACAATCCTATTAAAAATGTAATTAAAAAATAGCAGCTACTACTTGATTGAAATAAAACAATGTATTTTATTTGAAAATGCTTATGAAATTTGAAAAAAAAAAGATAATTATTTTTAAAAAAAGAAATAAAAATATGTAAAAGCTGCCAGTATTATTAACTGTAAATACCAGGTAAGATCTCGTTCGTCAATGAAACTAATATACTTTAGAAAAACAGATAAAATCCTATATAATATTGCGCCAATAAGAATGCATAAAATATATTGAACATGACAAAGCAGATATATTTCAGAAAAAACTTACAAAATCTAGAAAAATAGTATTAACTTCATTAATATGGAACCATTTTTTTACTTGAAAATACTTATAAAATCTTTAAAAAGTTAATTATTTAAAAAAATATATATATTAAAAATTCCAGTATTATTGATTGCAAATGTCAAATAAGATATCTTTCGTGAATCAAACTAATATACTTAAAAAAAAAGATAAAATCGTATATAATATTGCACCAATAAAAATCCCTAAAATATTTTAAGCAAAAATATTTCAGAAAAAACCTACAAAATCTTAAAAAATAGTATTATGTTGATTAATATGAAACAATTTTTTTTTATTTGAAAATACTTATAATATCTTGAAAAATATAATTATTAAAAAAAAATATATATAAAAAATTCCAGTATTATTAACTGTCAATATCAGGTAAGATCTCGTTCGTGAATCATACTAATAAACTTTTAAAAAACAGATACAATCGTATATAATATTGTACCAATAAAAATCCCTGAAATATGTTAAGCAAAAATATTTCAGAAAAAACCTACAAAATCTAAAAACATATTGTTTGAATGATACAGAAAAAACTCTTCGAATATTATAAAAAATTTAGTAATATGTACTCTGAATAACTGGTAAAATCTCTTTTGGAAATTAATTGAACTGACTTTATAAAATCAAGAAAGATGAAGTATAATATAATACACTTATAAATTCTTATAAAAGAAAAAAAAATCAAGTACAGTCTAATAAAATATTCGTTTTATGAGAAAACTTTTAAAAAAAATAATGTTGTCTGATAAATCCTTGTACAATCTGAAATAATTATCATCTGAAAATTTTATTTAGATATTTAAGAGATTATATAAGAAATGTCTGGTGCAAATACCTGGTTAAATCAAATTATGGGTTTTTTTTATGATATTATATAAGATGGTTTCAACAGGGATGCGTGCCTTTCCACGCGCCACGATATGTTGGAAAGGGGTAGGGGTTTGACCAACATTATTCCTGTACCCAGTCACAGGTGTGCCTTCCCGTCCTTCTACGAGATGTCAGAAATGGGTCGGGGTTTTGACCAACATTATTTCTGTGACCAATCACAGGGTTGCCTTCCCCCCACGAGAAGTTGGAAAGGGAAAGGGGTTTAACCAACATTGTTTCTGTACTTAGTCACAGATGTGCCTTCCTCCCTCCCCCTGCGACGTTGGAAAAGGGTAGGGATTTGATTAAAAGTATTTCTGTGGCTAGCTACAGGGGTGCCTTTCCGTCCCCAAGAGACGTTGAAAAGGGTAAAAGTATGTGACCTATATTATTTCTGTGGCTAGGCATAGCGGTGCCTTCCCACCCTCCCCGAGAAATTGGAAAGAGGAAAGTATGTGACATAATACAAATTTAATATCTTATTTATAATATAATTGTCCGAAATATTTTCTTATCCTATATTTTCTTCACCAATTGTTGAATAAATAATTTAATTTATAAAATTTAAAGGTTTATTATCGCGTAATAGACAAAAATTTTACGAGGGAATCGACTATATAAACATTCGCAAAAATTCAATTAAATTAAAATTAATTAATTATTCAATAAAATTAATTTAATATTGAATTAATCAATTAAATTATAAAGCAAAAAATACAAAATAAATGCAGGCGGCGAGAATCGACCCCGCAGCCTCTGCGCATAAACCAGCTGCACTACCGCTGAGCTACAGGGCCACATGGGAGGCTGCATTTTCAAGTCAAAACTGGCAAAATATTGGGTTCTAGGAATTTTATAACTTTACTTTCGGGCCATGACCTTTCTTTACAAAAAGTATTGGAGCAATTTCAGAATAGGGGCGTCACCTCTGTTTTGGCAGGAAACAAAAATTTCCGGTAACAAACTATTGCAATTTTTATTTGAAGGATAAATGAAGCGATTTGACGAGGGAAACGTCTTAAATTATGGTTAGATTGCAGAATCACCTCTTTTTGGATGAAAATTTTTTTTTTCGGCAACAAACTATTAGAATGTGTAATTGAACTATAAATGAAGGGATTTGATGAGGCAGAAGTTTAAAATTATTATTATTATTTTTCTGAACACGATGTGTCAAATATAGGTCTGTCACGATATGGGAATGATCGTATTTACCTTATCGTTTAGATGCTTTTAAACTTCACAATATATGTAAACATTTTTTTATGCCGGCATAAGGTTTTATGTCGACAAAAAAAGGAGAGTTTCACGCACATCAGCCTTCACTTGCGACGGGAGGACGCCATCTTGGCTACCGTTGGCAATCGAGATATGTATCGATATATATCGGAACCGATAGTTGCCTTAACGTATTTTCAAAAATTGTGAATATTATCATTGGCTTTCGAACCACGGATGCAAGAGCATGGTTCACAATATTTGTTGCATTGTAAGATGTCGCAAATGTGGGATTTCTAGCGCATTGTCGGTTTGAAGGGATTATCTCCTTTGGAGATGATTAAATGAAACTAATTCTTAAATCGGAAATATGGACATACAGAAAAATGATTTGGGTCAAATAAATCATAAATGTAAGCATTAGGGTGGTTCACAAAAAACTTGTGTTAATTTTTCGGCGGCCGTATCGCGACAGTTCTTTTTTCTGCGTGAGATAATACACTCTTAATTTTTTCAGATTTTAAAAAAAATTTTTAGAGGTCGCGAGCATCAAATTTACGTGAAAAATGAGATTTTCGTAATTTTTTGATTTTTTTTAAATATACATGTTTGCTTTAGAGAAATGTGTTATGGATGAAAATTGTAGCTAATACAAAGGACAAAACTTTCACTTTATGTCGGATTTTAAAAAAATTACTTGGCGCCGGTAAAAGGCATAAAAATCACGATTTCTCAGAAAGAGATAAATACAATGGCATGATTGTACCCCTAAACATTTTTTGTAACAATTGCCAAAATTCTGAGATCTTCCTCACACAATAGGGCAAAAATATATAATAGATATGAGATGAAAAACTTCAAACCGGGGCACCAGAAAAATAAAAGAAAAATAAAGTCTACGATAATGAAAGAACTTGGTGTAAAGTGATTTACGCATATTTTGTGATATTACGAAGCACAAATGCATTAGCGGTTTTTTTTTCAATATATAAGGAAATAAAAAATTTAAACTTAAAAAAGTATTAACATTGTTCAACTTATATTTGTTGCGAATATAAGAAAATATAGATAAATTATGTACTGTATATTTGTTGTGAATATAAGAAAATATTTAAAATATTATCTCATATAGAATAAGTAATCTGTTATTCTCGCTTACTCCTATTGATGAATGTTACTATTTTATAAAATTTCATTAATGGAAAACCCATTAAAAGCCTTGTTAAAGAATTTGTTTATTTTCTTTTATTTTTCTGGTGCCCCGGTTTGAAGTTTTTCATCTCATATCCATTATATATTTTTTCCCTATTGTGTGAGGAAGATCTCAGAATTTTGGCAATCCTTAAAAAAATGTGTAGAGGTACAATTATGCCTTTGTATTTATCTCTTTCTGAGAAATCGTACTTTTCATGCCTTTTACCGGCGCCAAGTAATTTTTTAAAAATCGGACACGAAGTGAAAGTTTTGTCCTTTGTATTAGCTACAATTTTTATTCATAAGACATTTCTCTAAAACAAATATGTATATTATAAAAAAACCAAAAACTACGAAAATCTCAATTTTCACGAAAATTTGATGCTCGCAACCTCTAAAAAAAATTTTTTTAATCTGAAAAAATTAGGAGTGTATTATCTCACTCAGACAAACAAACTGTCGCGATATGGCCGCCGAAAAATAAAAACAAGTTTTTTGTGAACCACCCTAGTATGCATTGTGATGCAAACATTTTTGCAGGAGGGAAAAGTACATACAGAGGAACAAATTCATGTAATAACTGCTGTGGTCACGGCAATCTAGTTTTAGAATATATACCAGAATTTCCAGCAAGATTATGCCCTTCATTAAACGGATTGTACCCTAATTCTGGTTACTTGATTTAGCATATAAGAGCTCATAATAATTCATTTTCATTAGCTTCTTTTGGTGCTTATATAACAAAATTTACTGGTAGGTGTCCTCGGCCAATTTTTTTTTTGTAACTCATGGTCAGGTTTACTGTAAAATGAATTGTGCATTATATGCAGAGAAAGGTAAGAGAGAATTCATCTTCCAGTCGAATTTTTATTTACCATGCTAATGCAGCAGTTCAACATATAATATGGCAAAATAAATAAATTGCGGTTGTACAAATTTTGACTACTATTAAAACTACCATGAAAACTTTCAATGCTCTTACAAAATATTATAAAATAATTATAATAAAATATTATAAAATAATGGCAGATGTTGTTGATATTGATCGTGAATCAGCCATGCAAAGAAATGAAGAAATACCTCAGTTATAATGAAAGAAAATTTTATTTTCAACGAATAAATGAGGTAGCTGCAATTTTTAACACTAATTTAGAAGTAGAAATTCCAAAATCATGTGTGGTGAGCCCACACTTGTAGTTATTTACTACAAGGAACTATCCACCTAGAAACACTACCCGAATCGGGTAGTGTCACGCTTATCCGTAGAGGCTCGCCGAAAGGGAAATAGCTTAATGGTATATATATATGTATATCAATTTTATAATAATTGTACATAATTGTTACGAATTGTAAATAGTTTGGATCCTAATGCTGAACCATGTACTCAACCAATATTTTATCCACAAAAAATAAATACGATATGAATATAATGCCAGCAGATAAATATGTAAGATTTAAGAAACCAGAAATCAGCAGGAAAGATTACTTAAAATATCTTATAGCAGTCAGAAATGAATCTAATCAATTTTTATTATGTAGAAGATTACTTCCACAGCATTTAGTTAATAATTGTGTACGAATTGAGAAACATACACTTATTACTTTAGAAATAATGAAACCAAAATACGGGCGGAATTATGTCAAGGATTAGTAGGACATTTACAAGCTAGAGCTGAAGCAATTTATAGTACTATTGGAAACAAAATCGTTTTATCATCAAAATGTGTTGGCTCGCTTCAAAATATGATGCAACAATATCAAAAATCAATAAAAATTTTAGCCAAGTCTGAAAAGCCAGCCTTTTTTATAACAATGACGTGCAATCAACAATAGACAGAAATAGAAGAAAATCTTGTGCAAAATCAAACTGCAACAGATAGACAACATATTCCTAACTGAGATTTATAAAAAAAATCCAAATTATTCAGAACAGATATTCTAGATTGTTATACTTCATCTGAAATTGCTGAACCTGACCGAAATCAAAATTTCAGCACCTCCATGCTATACTCTCCAATCTGGTGTTAGCAGTCTAAAATCTTCAATCTCGTTTTGTGCTGAACCGAATATGTTTACAATAATTAATAAGCAGTCGCGGACAATTGTCCAGGGATGGTCCCGAAGGAAGAACTCCTAATCGAAGGCGTAACAACCGTGCCGAAAGCTGAATGGCACCTGCGTGAGGTGTCTCAAACAAGGACTCTGGGATACCGGGCGACCTCTCAGAGTATCAGCCTTATACTTGCACGCGGGGCTCTACAAGAATGGACGAACCATTTTCCCTAGCTGCTCGTGGGAACAACAATGACAACACCAAACATAGTTGTAGGAAGTGCGGTTCAAAACAATCGAATGCGCAGGGCTCCCGACAATGGGTCGGACAACAATGCCGACTACTCTAGAGTTGGGGGAGCCAATCAAGACGGATTCAATGCGATTGACCGGCAGAATCTCATTACTTTTAAGTGGATGGATCGATTCAGGGACGACCTGCTGGAGTGCTATGATACCAGTATGGCCCCTGAACGAAAAGGTTACATGGCGCGACTGCATGCTCTGTGGTGCGAGAAACACCCAGAGCTCTCAGATTTTTCGCAAAAACCTCTGCGAAACCGTGCCGAGGACCTCCGGAAAAGGGGTTATATAAGCGGAGCGCCTACTCAACCGCAGCCATAACAAGCCGGCAACAGAGAAAGAGAGGCCACACTGAGACCAACCTCGAACAGGCATCCAATAGAGGAAGAACGATGCTTCAAGACCCGGAGAAACATCAACATTCAGGTTTCTCCCAAGCCCAAAGATCTGACTGAACTGGATGATGAGCTTCGTGGAGATTTTTCCGAAGAATCCGACCTCTGGACTATCAATTGTAGTGTGTACAATGCAGCGAGAACTTTGGCAGATGCAAACCGTCAAACAAAACCAACGGTTGATCATTAGACCAAAAGACGAATGCATCAGCTCAGCAGGACTTTCACTGCCAAGGTTCGACAGTTCGCGCGCGAACTGCGGATCTGTCATCACACAATCAACAAGGCAAAGCTACTGACCATCAGTCAGCATATTGTTGACAGAATACAAGTACTATCTAACGCTAGGAGAAGTCTGGAGCGGAGAGAGAGTTGGGTCAGAGAAAATCAACAGTTTTTGTCTGACACATCTCGACTCTTCCAAGACCCTCCAGTTACTGTCGACCATCCGCCCAAACCAGAGGAGGTCGACGCATTCTGGAGAGAAGTCTACGAAGTCCAACATCCACTTGAAGAAGACTCAAAGAACATAAATAGTTTCAAGAAGCTGTGCAATGCCCTCATAACAGCTGAGGAGTAATGCCCACCTATCAGTACCCAGGAGGTGAAAAACGTATCAAGAGGCATGAAGAACTATTCCGCTCCGGGACCAGATGGTATCAAGACCTTTTGGTGGAAGAAGTTTCCTTCAACCCACCAGCATCTGGCCCGAATTTTCACCTCATATCTAAATTCGGAAGAGTCTATTCCGGAGTGGTTGGGGGAAGGGCGCACAGTGCTCCTGCCGAAGACGGGCAACTTAGCTGACCCTAATAATTACAGGCCTATAACTTGTCTGAACACACTGTATAAGATCTTCACAGCTATCCTAAATGATAGGATTGTTCGGACAATTGGACCTGTGTGGCGAGAGATGTATGCACAACGTGGCACAAAGAAAGGCGTAGTAGGATGTCGGGAGAACTTGCTCATCGATAGATGTGTCTATAAAGACGCAGCATCCTATCAGCGACTTCTATCGATGGCCTGGATTGATTACCGGAAAGCTTTCGATTCAATCTCCCATAGACTTATCATCTGTCTGTTGGAAAGCCTAAAGGTTTATCCACACATCGTGAGGTGCATAGAAAGATTAATGCCGCTTTGGAAAACCAGATTTACTATCTCATCGGGAAAACATCCTGTGATCACTAACAGTATCACCTTTCAGAGAGGTATGTTTCAGGGCGACACCATGAGCCCTCTCCTCTGTTGCCTCACATTATTGCCACTATCTCTCGCACTTCGCCATTCCGAAGGGTACCTCTGCGGCAAACCTGGAAACCGAAAGCATAAGGACACTCATGTATTTTACATGGATGATCTTAAGATCTATGCTAGAAATCAAGAGAAACTACATCTAGCTCTAAAAATTGTCAAAGAGTACACTCAAGAGATTGGAATGGAGTTCGGGTTAGAGAAATGCGCCAAGGTGAGTTTGAAGAATGGAAAACTTAATGGCATCCCCAAAGACCCTGAGCTCGTTGACAGAAGCGCTATACGACATCTTTGCGCTGGAGAGACCTATACATGCCTGGGCGTGCCACAGAGCCGCATTCAGGACGTGACATCTGTAAAGCATACTCTCCGATGCAGATACAAACGTCTCATCCGACGGATATGGTCTTCCGAACTGTCGGCGAGGAACAAAGTATTTGCAACGAACATACTTGCCGTCTCCGTAGTACTCTACTAATTTGGAGTAGTTCCATGGACGAAGGACGAGCTCAGATCCCTCGATATCGGGTCCCGAAAGGTTATGCACATGAACAAAAGCATTCACCTTAAGTCTTCTGTTCCACGACTTTACATCTCACGCCGTCAAGGTGGTCGCGCAATACTGAATCTTGAATGTCTTCACAACAGGATTATTCTGGGTACAGCACATATGGTCGCAATATGGTCGCAAATCGACAAGACCCTCTTCTTAAAATGGTCAGGAAACACGAAGAAGTGGGCAAAGGGGCGTTTCTGTACAAAGCAGCGGAGGAGGCTGGTGAAACAATCGGCCTTGACTTCAATATTAGGGGTGAGCAAAATGCATCAAATCTTATCCATCTTGAATACTCACTCCTGAAGGCCCGGATTAAGAAAGCACAGAAGAAAAACTTCCGCGAACAGCTCCTCGACAAGATGATGCACGGCATCTTCCACAGAAATGTGGAAGATCAGTCGATGCCGTATGAGCTAACGTTTGCTTTCCTTAGATCACCCGGATTGAAGTCGGGCACGGAGGGCTTCATTTTGGCACGTCAAGACGGTGTCATTTCCACTCTAGCATACCGTCGCCACATTTTGAGCCAAGACATTCCCGATGATAGCTGCAGAGCGTGTCATGCACATCCGGAGCATCTAGGACCCATACTCTCTAGTTGTCCAACTCATGCGGGAACGACCTACATCCAACGGCACAATGCGGCACTAAGAGTGCTTTATAACCATCTCTGTCACTCTATATGTGCCGCATATACTGGAACTTCATATTCTCGACAATTGTTTCTGTTGCGCACTCGAGGCCTGACATAGTTCTCCTTGACTTCGAGAAACGAACCATGTTCGTTATCGAATTTTCAGCACCAGCTGACAAAAACGTCACAGCCAAGGACAAAGAAAAGAAAGAGAGGTATAAAGACCTTAGAAGGGAGTTGCGACGGTTACACCCAGTATATTCTGTTAAGCTAATCGTCTTGATCATCGGCGCTCTTCGTGGTGCCAATGTTTCACTGGTTAATAGCCTGAAAAGCATCCCTGCGTGTCAAGAAAATGCTGAGACACTTGCAGGGAAAATTCAGAAGGCGGTCGTTCTTGGGTCGCTCCGTGTCCTCAGGGTGCACGAGACTTTTGCCGGATCATCGTATTGAGTTCGTCGCAGACTGTAACCACCTATCTCACGGTCGTGAGACGTGGTTACAGCTGAAATTTTACCGCGATTTCACTGGGAGCGGGTGCAATTTTTTAGATTAGCACCCGCTCCTGGCGAAATCCTGCGGTTGTTCTTATGACAAACTTTTAACTATATACATATATCGAAGTTAGCTTTCAATATGAAGCGGAACGTTCGTTCTGTTTCCTCTTTCAAATTTAAATTTAAAAGATTTTTGGGTAATAATTTGTAATGTGCTTGTATCAATTATTAATGGACTTACCCTTTTCAACATGAAAAAATTCAAATATCAAAAATACAGAACAAATTTGAGAAGAGAATTTTAAGAACATGATCATGCCAACCGAAATATTGGTTTTTTCCAATTTTAAGCTAAGGACTTCTATTTTTTGACTTTGGATTCCTGTTTCCTGATGAGGAGAGAATTCGACTCTCGAAACGTCGACAAGATTTTTTAATAAAGGGTCTTCCCAGCATCATTAAGGTCTTTTTATCTTATCTAATGGTCTGAAGTATGTCATTTTTTTACATCTAACTCCATTTATAATTATATATATATATATATATATATATATATATATAATATATAATTTAAAAAAAGAGTTAAACAACAACCGCAGGGTCACACTGAGAGCAACTGCCATATAAGAGAAATGTCTATAGCCCCCAGTAGAACCGCGGTAAATCAAACCTATGGCCACGTCTCACAACCGTGAGATGGGTGGTCCCAGAGAACGACAAAATCACAACGACAGGCCGGCGAAACCCTCGTGTGTTTTGAGGACACGAAGCGACCCAAGGTTGACAGCTTGCTGCATTCATCTCGCAAGTGCCTTGGCATATTTTTGGCCCGCGGGTATGGTTTTAAGGTTACGAACGAGTGATAGTTTTGGCACCTCTGGGAGCACCTATCACAAGGACAATTACTTGCACCGAATATTTTGGGTACAGTCGTTGCAGCTCTATTTTAAGGTCTTGATACCTCTCCCCTTTTTCTTTCTCATTTGAAGTGATGTTGTATTCAGACGGAGCCGAGAATTCGATCACAAATATAGTTCGTTTCTCGAAGTCTTAAAGAACAATGTCAGGCCTCGAGTGCGTAACGGAGATTGCTGCCCGAAAATCGTAGTTTCAGAAAATTTGGCACTTCTCGTTTCGGACAATTGACTCTATCTCCCTTGGAGCGTTCGGGAGGGCAGGGTCGCGACCAACGCCGTTAGAGCGACAAAGATTGTAATGAAGCACGCTTAGGGCCGCATTATGTCTATAGATATACGTAGTTCCTGCGTGGGTCGGACACCCTGATAGTATGTGTTCTAGGTACTCAGCCTGTACATGCATGGAAAGTAAACAAATTAAATTTATGGAGAAACGACACAAGTTGCAATAAAATGTGAAATAACAACATTTTTTCATAGGAACCGCACTTTTTTGACGTATAGAAACAAAACCATAAAAATACGTATGTTTTAATACCAATACATATTATGAATTGTGACAATATAAATTTATTGAAATGATAGCTTTTTCAGGGTAGCTGACAATAAAAATTAGTGCAAAATAATGAGCAAATATTGAAGTAATCATGGAAAATAAAATTTGTACACTATTTTGAAATATCTGAATAAGCAGTACCATCCTGAGGTACAGAAATAAATATAATATACATTTTATATATAGTAGTGTTGAACATAATGTAGAGAAGTTCAGATTTCGGACAAAATCGAATGCGAAGCACGAGATACATGATGAGAATGTGTTCTGTAAAGCCGAAGGAGCTTTAACAAAAGAAAATTCACAATAACCAAATTACAGTTGCAGATGATTATCTTAAAAGTGCCTCTTATTATTTTGCGATATCTTTCATCGTTTACGAAAAAAAATTTATAAATTACATCTTTAGGAAAAAGAATTCTCCTGGCCTCAAAAATGGTTTAGCCCGCATGATGCTGATACGATGCGCCGATGATCAAGACGATTAGCTTAACAGAATATTCCGGGTATAACCGTCACAACTCTCTCATAAGGTCTTTATACCTCTCTTTCTTTTCTTCCTTCTTGGCTATGAAGTTTTTGTCAGCTGGTGCCGAAAATTCGATAGCGAACATGGTTCATTTCTCGAAGACAAGGAGAACTATGTCAGGCCTCGAGTGCACAACAGAAACAATTGTCTAGAATATGAAGTTCCAGTATATGCGGCACTTCTCATTTTTGACAATTGAATCTATTTCCATAGGAGCGTTTAGCGCAGCGGTATTTGGTACTGTAATGTCGTCAGAGTGACAGAGATGGTAATAAAGCACTCTTAGTGCCGCATTGTACTTTTGGATGTAGGTCGTTCCCGCATGAGTTGGACAACTAGATAGTATGTGTCCTAGATGCTCGGGGTGTGCATGACACGCTCTGCAGCTATCATTGGGAATGTCTTGGCTCAAAATGTGGCGACGGTATGCTAGAGTGGAAATGAAACCGTCTTGACATGCCAAAATGAAACCCTCCGTGCCCGACTTCAATCCGGGTGATTTAAGGAAAGCAAACGTTAGCTCATACGACATTGACTGATCTTCCACTTTTCTGTGGAAGATCCCGTGCATCCTCTTGTCGAGGAGCTGTTCGCCGAAGTTTTTCTCCTGTGCTTTCTTAATCCGTGCCATCAGGAGTAAGTACTCGAGATGGATAAGATTTGATGCATTTTGCTCACCGCTGATATTGAAGTCAAGGCCGAGTGTTGCAGCAGCCTTCTCCGCTGCTTTGTACAGAAACGCCCCTTTGCCCACTTCTTCATGTTTCCCGACCATTTTAAGAAGAGGGCATTGTCCATTTGCGACTATATTTGCTGTACCTAGAATAATCTTGTTGTGAACACATTCAAGATTCAGTATTCCGCGACAACCGTGACGGCATGAGAGGTAACGTCGCGGCACAGAAGACTTAAGGTGCATGCTTTTGTTCATATGCATACCCGTTCGGGACCTGATATCGAGGGATCTGAGCTCGTCCTTCGTCCATGGAACCACTCCAAATAAATAGGGTACTACTGCGACGGCAAACATGTTCGTCGCAGATACTTTGTTCCTCGCCGACAGTTTGGAAGACCATACCTGTCGGATGAGACGTTTGTATCTGCATCGGAGAGTATCCTGAATACGGCTGTGTGGCACGCCCAGGTATGTATAGGCTCTCCAGCGCCAAGGTGTCGTATAGCGCTTCTGTCGACGAGATCAGGGTTTCCGGGGATGCCATTAGGTTTTTCTTTCTTCAAATAAACCTTGCCGCATTTCTCTAACCCGAACTCCATTCCAATCTCTTGAGTGTACTTTTTGACAATTTTTAGAGCTAGATGTAGTTTCTCTCTATTTTTAGCATAGATCTTGGGATCATCCATATAAAATACATGAGTGACCTTATGCTTTCGATTTGAATCAGCCAAAGCTCTCGCAGCACCATAAACTGAGCAATTGATGGTCCAGAAGTCGGACTCTTGCATCCATTTCAGCCAGATCTTGGGGCTTAGGAGGGACTTGCATGGTAATGTTCCTCCTTGTACTGAAATTGCGATCATCTCTCAGAAGGTGCCTGCTTTCTGCGGTTGGTCTCAATGTCGCTTCCTCATATATATATATATATATACATATATATATATATATATATATATATATATATAATTTGAAAACAAAGTTAAACAACCACCGCAGGGTCCCACTAAGAGCAACTGCCATCCGACAAAATGTCAATAGCCCCCAGTAGCACCGCGGTAAATCACACCTATGGCCACGTCTCACAACCGTGAGATGGGTGGTCATATATATATGTTCAATGAACGAAGAACGAGCTTAAGGCCCTTGATGGCACCACACGTAAGATCATGCATATGCATAAAAGCTTGCATATCAACTCGTCAGTTCCATGATTATACATTTCACGCCGTCAAGGCGGACGCGGACTTCTGAATCTCCAGTGTCTTCAGAACCGAAATTTTCTAAATACGCCTTACATCGTTGCGAATGGCAGAGATCCTCTCCTAAAGATAGTCAGGAACCACGAGATGATTGGCGCAAGAGCGTTCCTTTACAAAGCCGCGGAGCAAGCGGCGGAGATCCTTGGACTGAATTTTACATCAGAAGTGAGGAAAGTGCATTACTCCATCTAGATGCTTCACTTCTGAAAGCCGAAGTAAAGAAAGCAGATGTTGAAAAATGTCACCAAGAGCTACTCGACTAGTAAATGCACGGACACTTTTACAGAAATGTAGAAAAACAGTCCTTGTCGAAGGAGCAAACTTTTGCTTTCCTCAGATCATCAGGGCTTAATTCAGGTACAGAGGGTTTTATTTTCGCATGCCAGGACGATGTCATTTCCACATTAGCATACCGTGACCGCATTTTATGTCAAGAAGTTTCCAGTGATAGGTGGAGAGCGTGTCGTGCACACGCCGAGTACCTAGAACAGATACTATCGGGGTGCCCGAACCACGCAGGGACCACATATATCTATAGACATAATGCGGCCCTCAGAGTGCTTTATTACCATCTTTGTCGCTCTTACGGTGTTGGTCGCGACCCTGCCCTGCCGAACGCTCCAAGGGAGATAGAGTCAATTGTCCAAAATGAGAAGTGCCAAATTTTCTGGAACTACGATTTTCGGACAGCAGTTTCCGTTGCACACTCGAGGCCTGACATTGTTCTCCAAGACTTCGAGAAACGAACTATATTCTTGATCGAATTCTCGGTGCAGTCCGAATACAATATAACTGCCAAGGAGAAAGAAAAGGAGGAGAGGTATCAAGACCTTAAAAGAGAGCTGCAACGACTGAACCCAAAATATTCGGTACAAGTAATTGTCCTTGTGATAGGTGCTCTCGGAGGTGCGAAACTATCACTGGTTCGTAAACTTAAAGCCATACCCGTGTGCCAAAAATATGCAAAGCACTTGCGAGATGGATGCTGCAAGCTGTCATCCTTGGGTCGCTTCGCGTCCTCAAGACACACGAGGGTTTCGCCGGCCTGTTGTTGTGATTTAATTGTGCCCTGTGACCACCCATCTCACGATTGTGAGACGTGGTCATATGTGTGATTTACCGCGGTTCTACTGGGAGCTCAGTGGGACCCTGCTGTGGTTTTTTAACCTTTTTTTTAAATTATATATATACCCGATAAAATCACAACAAAGCACGCGTGTATGGCTTTGAGGTTAGGAACAAATGATAGCTTCACACCTCCGAGAGCAGATCTTTCATTTTCTTTTCGGAATTAAAATAGTATATTATGCACCTAGGGGGAGAAAAGTGCCTCTCCCGCTTGTTGCATACGATATTTTTCATAACAAATGGATGATTTCAGTCCATATGAAATTTTGAATGAAAGAGCATGAAATGTATGTTCACTTATTCCTAATTATGAAAAATTCAATACAAAAACTTCTGGAAATTTTTGGTAATTTACGGTAATCGTAGAGGTGATTTATGGTAACTTACCATAAATTGGTTAAAATTCAATTCAAAAATTTATAAATTTGCGAAAATGGCTAGGAATTTAAGATCATTTATGGTAATTTTACAGGTGAATATAGTAACTTACCATAAATAAACCAAAATTCATTTTAAAAAATTTCCATAAATTTCCGGAAATTTATGAAAATTTTCGGTCATTTATGGTAATTTTACCTTTAAATATGGTAACTTACCATAAATTACCCAAAATTTATTTTAAAAAATTTCCATAAATGTCCGGGAATTTATGAAAATTCTCGGTAATTTACGGTAATTTATGGTAATTTTATCAGTTATATATGGTAACTTTCCATAAATAACCGAAAAATTCTATTATCTGCAACGAAAATTTCCTCACATTTTTTACGGTGAGTGGGCTGATAATCGTAAAATGCGAGGTCATAGATGTTTAATTTTCAATAATTCACCTCTGACGTAACTTTTCAGTCCCTAGGGAGTAAAAAATAGAGCTTTAGCCCCGCTTCATAGGCGTCGAAAGGCCTGAAATCATGTATGTGTCATAAAAAATAATTTAAGTTCACTTTTCAAACCTAATATTAGATTCAGTGATCTATTAAATAAATAAGATCAGTGTGCAGTTTGTGATTTACAATGTTGTTTAAAGTTTTAATGTTTCATCGTCATGAGATTTTCTGCGATTTAAAATTATACAATTTATCTACATCACAAATTTCTAACACTTATTTTCTATTTCCGCAGTATGTAAAAAAATGCTTGAAGTCACGTGATTTCTCGATTTGAGGGTGTTGATGAGCGCCTTCTCGCTTAAGAAAGACAGTGTGCGAGCAGCAGTAAATCGCGACAGATTGCTGTCCGATCATTTCGGATTAGTAATATGATTGACTCTAAAAAGACATTGAACTTGAGATCTTACAAAAATGTGTACAAAAACGAGTGAGTGATCTCTGTTTTTTGAAATGGTCTTAGCCTGACAAGTTTTCGAAAATTGACTAAAGCTTGTAATTCTAATGAACGCTCACGTTTCTTCTCTGACTATTCCTGATCTGGCAAAATTATTTACTTTACAAGTGTAAACTTTAAACAAATGTGATCAACATAAATAATGGCCGTGGCAGCGACCCTACGACTTAATAATTTTGACTGATAATCTAGTCTTGCTATTTGTTTCGATAACTGTTTAAATGTTCATGGGCGACTGGAAATTCGTATACCCTAGGAAAAATCAGAATCTTTTTAAAATTGTTGTCAAAGTAATGTTAAAGTGATAAAACTGTGAATCCACTCTAAGGATTGACCTGCGTGGCCTTTGGCCACTAATCCCCTCTATGTTCTTGTCATTATTACGCTTTTATACCTAGAGAGCTACACCCAGACTTTATTACTTGAGACTTAAAGTCTTATTTGTTCTGCCACTACCGTTATTGTCAGTTTGTATTTCGAGTTACAAAAAAAATTCGACTCAGCGCAGTTTATTGTACTCGCCATAAAGGCTTCACCTGCAAACCTACGGGCAAACTTAAAGTAAAATTATCAGTTTTTCCCCATTTCTCAAACCATGTTTTTATTGTCAATCTTTGATCATTTTATTTGTTATAATAAATTAAAAATTCAAAGCTTTTTCGGGTTTTAATCGTGTACAAAACTACGAATCTTGCCGACGTTTCGTGAACTGCAATGTTCACGAAACGTCGGCAAGATTTGTGTTATGCTAGGTTTAAGTGACGACATGAGAATAATGAGTAAATGAATAAATTCCGAAATAAAAGGAGGCCTATATTAGCACACAAACCATAGTAGACCTATATTAGCACACAAACCATAGACCCACATATCACCCATTTTTCAACATACAGGTGCCTGAAATTTGTTAGTGTGTTTTGCAAAGCTCTTTTTATATTGCTTGATATTTTTTATCACAACTACCCTTATATCATGTTAAAAAACATTCTGAAGCATCCTGTCTTTCCTAATTTTTCCAACCTTATAGAAGAGAGTTTCCGGCAAGAATAATCAGAAAACTTATACAAGATTTAACTTTGGGAATGCCAAAACTTCAGTGCAATAAATTATTCAATTCTAGAATAGAACTTTGTATCCTATAGTTCTAGGGTCATAAACTTTCAAATGCAAAATAATGTCTGGTTTTTGGCCTTGTATTGATACACTTTTTATCTCTGAGTCCCTGTTAGAGCAGGGGTAGATTAATAAATATCCAAGTTGATGTCAAGTGGTTTTATTAAATTGGTGTCGATACTGTTTATTGCATGATGTCGCATTTGTTTCCAACATATTTGAATGGGGAAAAATTGTGAATTACGTGACAGATCCCAAATGTAGTTACCGCTTTCTTATTTTGTACAACAGTAAGGGTGGCGTCCCATGTCAGCATCAATCTGGGCGCAAAACGCATAACGTCAAATCACTAGACATCTCAGCTAATGACAGTGTTTCTGTGGATTACTAGAAGAATATAATGGGCTGAAATGTCTAGTGATTTTACGTTCTGCGTTCTGCGTCAAGTTTGACGCGGCCATGAGACGCCTCCCTAAAGATCATTTGAACCAAAACAATGGAATGTGACTATTATATTTTGTTTCGCTCTGAAAAAATCATCGAATATTATTGGCTGATGTTGACACTCACTATTGCGACTTTTTTAAACCATAGTAACATTCAATTGTTTTGATTTAAATGGTTTTTGGTTCAATCGAGTGTTAGTTAAAACGTATACCTACCATGTGGTACCACATCATCATCAGGATGTAGACAATAATCCAGATTCTTGAAAACCTCTATGTTGTTTGGGAGCGTTGTTTATTTGCATTTTGTTTTATATTAGAAGTTTACAAATCATTTTCAAGAGTTGACAAAGAAACCAAAACCCTGAGAACGGTAATGACAACCGAACTGTAGAAAACGGTATCTACGTATTTTTCTCCCTCCTTTTCCTTTGTTATTCGAATGAGCCTTTTTGACTGTATTTTTTTTTAACTGATTTTTGGATTCATTTTTTTTTACGTGCAAAAATAAATTTTTTGCACAATTCGACTTGGTTGAGGTTACGTTCCTAAATTTCCTTTTGAAAAAATTCACAAATAAAATGCAAAGTTTACCTTTGTTAAATTGCGAAGTTAATTTGAAATTACACATATTTGTCTACCAAATCTATAACATTTATTTATTTGGGAAAGGATTTATCAAACAATAAAAAAGTATCTTTCTACAATTCGATTGGATCATATGCACGCTCTTCGTTTTCAGCGGAATATTCAAGTGGATGACGGGATAGGTTCTTTATCAAGCAACCTCTACAATATGAAAGTTTACTATTTGCTGTCGATAGCGAACAAAATTCTCGTTTCGTACAATATCACGCTACATGCTATTGTGTATATTGGTATCACGACATTAAAGATTTTCAGTTGACATGATTGAGCGTTGCTGACTAAGTCCCGAACATTCTGTACGTGCATAATCTACGGATGTCGCATAAAGAGAGAAAGTGCTTGAGTGTAAAAGTACCGTCGTTGAAAGCCAGTCCTTTGCTCTTTGTTGGCAATGAACATAAGAGAAACTCAACACTCAACTTACACGTCCGCAGATTACGGCATCAGCCAACTCATCTTCATTCCGGATTACGGCACGCAAATGTAGATTTTAGTAGGAGCATTATGCGATTTACATATATTCCAAAGAATAATTTTATACAGACTCATAAAGACTTTGTAACCAGCTTATGTCACATGCATGACATGAAACTGTTTAAAAATATCGCAGAAGGAAAAAGGACGAAAATAAAATTACCAATTTGATACTTTGTCAATTCCTAAGAAGATCCATTCAGATTTTCTGTTGCGAAAACTAATTCATAAAATAATTATATATGTAATAATTTGGCGCCTAGCTCGGCGTCTAGTGGATATATAAGTAGTAATTCAATTATGCATGCATTCAGATACAACATTCCATTTCATAATGACTTCCACTTATTTTTTGAATATGACTATGAACTTTCATTTTGCTTTGGGTACCAAACAACCACATTTCAATATTGACAACCATTTCCTTATTCCCATTTCTTAAAAGGATACGACTTCTGATATTTTTACAGCAGATATATTTGAATTAACTACCTTAACAAAAAACTGATATTTGTATACATTTTAATACCGTTAATAATATGTGTAATTTAAGTACTAAGCACTAAGCATCTACCCTTAGCTCGAAGCATCTAAGCAATCCCCTTCCCGCTCAGAATGATTACCTGATACTTGGAAACGAAGTTTTATGTTTTTAAAAAGTTCTTTAAATAATTTAAAAGTGACTGATTTGGAGTCACTTTTAACTGATACAAATGATGCAGATTAGAGGACTGACAAATAAGTCAAAAGTGACTTTTTAAATCGATCAATGTGACTCACTTATAAAATCAGTCATCTAAATTGATCCACTCCTTTTTTGCCTGATGAATCAGTCAGTTTAAATAATCTAATTAGTAACGTCCCCGTAACTTGCATTGATTACTAATTAGATCAGTCAATTTGAATGGTCTAACATGTAACTTTCAATAATTTAATCAGTTGTTTTGGATTATCTAAATTTTGAGCGATTAAATAGTTAATTTTGAATGGTCATAAATATCATTCATTCATGGTTAATCTTAATCATTCATTAAAATGTGGGAATTTCATTCAGAATTTTGATTTAAAAATAATTTGGCTATCTTATTGTAGCAGGCAAACTAGTCACTTCTATTAACTGAAAATCAAACAGTTCATGTGATGGATTAAGGCAGCAATATTGCTGATTCATATGTTAAAATCACTGCTTTGTCAGTAGAAATGACTGATTTTTCAGTCTAAGCATGCATGGTTGATTTAATCAGTAAAATGTTGACTGATTTAAATTTATTCAATTTATTTAATTGATTGAAATTGTATTTATAAGCAAGCTTTATAAATATTATATTTGAGATTTTGAGACGCCTCCATATTTATTTCTCCAAAACATGGAGCTTCACTCCCATGGTGTAAGTAAGTCGCTGCATTATTCCGTTATGATTGATTTAATTTCCTGTCCAAAGTCACTAATCTTCAGTTGAATTTCGCTACTTGAATTTCTAAAATGTCTGATCAGTTATTTCAGAAATTAGTGAAATTATTTTAAAAATTCGTTAATTCTGACATATTTTTACCAAGTTCTGTGTGAGTTTCAAAAGATGACGGTCAGTCTAATCACTCTCTAAAAACTAATAGATTTTTTCGACGACATATTCTGCCAAAAACCAATAATGAGATTTGATTGATCTGTTCTCTTAAATTCTGTTTAGGCATCAACCAATCGTATGTTTATCTATCAATATAACTATCTGTCTGTCTGTCTGTCTGTCCGTCTGTCCGTCCGTCCGTCTGTCCGTCTGTCCGTCCGTCCGTCCGTCCATCCATCCATCCATCCATCCATCCATCCATCCATCCATCCATCCAT
>CAKNYM010006724.1:0-14328 GCA_932195095.1 Andricus curvator | reverse complement strand
ACTAATGGGCCCAAGTGGAGAACCATACATAACAATTTTGTGAGGCTACAATTTTGGGGTGATCGCTAGAGAGATTGATCAGCAACCTGGGTCGGAGCAGTGTTGCGGATAAACGTGTCATTTAAATAAATAACACGAGAATTCCAGATCAATCTGAAATATTTATACCTAACATCCATATACCTATCTACCTTATACCTATATACCTACATGCCTACATACCTTACAACCTTACACCTATATACCTATCCAACCTATACACTACTATTCTCCAACCGAGCAAGTCACGCCTACCCCGAAAGGGAAATGGCTTAATGGTATAATAAATAAAGCTTTCGGGTTTCAATCGTGTGCGAAACTATGAATCTTACCGACGTTTCGTGAACATTGTCTAACTTGAAACTGAAGTTTCAGGTTATGTTGTTTTTTTTTATATATGTATTCTCTACGATGCCTGTGATTGGCCAGAGCGCCTCATTGTGGGGACTGTTTGAATTGGGTTGGCCAATCAAGTCTTTTTTTAAAAACCCGGGAGGACGGAAAGCCAAATCGGATTAGTATTATATCCATTGTCCCTATTGATGTTATTAGGGTGTTTTAAGATTTCGATTGCTTCTCTATGTTTTCTTGGAAATTTATTGTACGTTTTTGTGATGACGGTTGTTTTGTCAAATAAAATGCTATGTCCTGTTTGATATAATGCTCAGCTAGTGCTGATTGCGTGAAATGTTTTAGCCTGACTTTACTCTCATGTTCCTTTACACGTTGGCTTACCGCCCTCCCGGTTTCTCCAATATGGACTTTTCCAGAAGAACAAGGGATTTTATATACTCCCGGATCACTGAAAGGTGCCTTTTTATCTTCAGGGTTGTTTAAAAGTTGTCCTATTTCCGCAGGTGGTTTAAATATGATTTGGATATTGTGTTTGTTGAGAATTCTTCCTATTTGTTCTGACAATGGATATAATACTAATCCAATTTGGCTTTCTATCCTCCCGGGTTTAAAAAAAAAGACTTGATTGGCCAATCAAGTTCGACCAGTCCCCACCATGGGGAGTTCTGGCCAATCACAGGCATCGTAGAGAATACATACATAAGATTCATAAGAACAACATAACCTGAAAGTTCAGTTTCAGGTCAGCCCTGAAGAAGTGAACTGCAATGTTCACGAAACGTTGGCAAGTTTCATAGTTTCGCACACGATTGAAACCCCAAAAAGCTTTAAATTTTTGATTTTACATTAATTTAAAAATTTTATTTTCGAAAGAATAAATATAAAATATTAAAATAATTCAATATCAACTATTAGAATTTTGACTGTGTATCCCTTTGAAATACAGCGTATCATGTGTGTAAGCACTTGTTTTAAGTTCTCCAGAACAAATAACTAAAAGGGCAACAAATTATCATTGTCTAATTTTTGTTATTTTTGCTAGATAATTTAGGCCCTAAAATAGTTATTCAATGCAAAAGAAGTTGTTTTTCTGTATAAAAAAAATGCATGTTTCACAGGGCTAATGTTTTTAATCGTAAATTTAAAAAATAATTTTTTTAACTTCTAGATTTCAACTTGAGCACACTACAATAACAAAAAGATTAAATAGTGACTCGACGGCAGGCCTTTTCATTATTTATTTTAATTTTTTTAAACATAAACGTCAACAAAGTATAGAGTATAGACCTTCTCATTCTACATGCAGTCACAAAACCTGTTGTAATTTTAAAATCATTGCTACCAATCACATTGCGGTGAGTTTTGTTAATATATTTTTTCAAATCTTTTGAAAACCCTGAAAAATTGTTAAACTCTCTTATAATTCCATGAAAACTCTTAAAACTATTTGGAATTCCCTTGCCCTTGAAAGTTTGTGATGACCTTATAATCTTTTTAGATCGTTTAAAAAATTCTTAAAATCTCCTTAATACAGACAAAAGTTTTACTTTTGTTATATCCTAATGTTCTTATACCTTTAATTAGACCTAACTTTTGGCTTAATGTTAGATTTTGAATTTAATTTAAATATTTTGAAATGTTTTTAAATTTCTTTAAAATCACTAATCAAAATTGTTTCTTATATTATGTGATTATAAATTTCATAGAAAAAAATACGGAAATGTACGTAAAAAATATGTTATCTTCATAGTAATAAGCGAATGAGGGGTGGCATTCGAAGAGTACATATAAAATTTTTTGACTATTTTCGAGGAGACAAATGTATTTGCTTCCTCATAGAGGACATAGAGGAAGCATTAGTTATTTTTTTCAATAATAGACAAACTAAAGTCTTCATTTTGATCAATTTAAAAATAGAAATTTACAAAAAATACAAAATTACAAAATAATACAAACAATTTTTGAAGTACAAAGACAAATCAGACAAATCAAATTTTGAATTCGAAATTATAATTTTTCGAGCTGGAAAAGGGAAGGAAAAAGTTCTTTCGCACCCTATCCCTTTCCCAGCTTTATGATTTTTTCAAAAAAATTGTCAGAATTATTCTATTTGAAAATTTATGATAAAAAAATCTTTTCTATTCATGCGTCGTCAACTTTGAATTATGTCGATGAAAAAAGTTTTTCTGTTAGAAACAGATGATTCATATATTATAAATGAGCATAACTTCCTCAATCTTCAATAAAGTGTATTAATATTATAGATCAATCGATTTTCCTCGAATCAAGGAATCTTTTCCGTTCTTGCATCAATTGTAAATTATGTTAATGAAAAAAGTTTTACTATAAAAAACCGTGTTTTCAAATATTATGCATAACCATAGCTTCCTTATATACTCTTCAATAAAATGTATCAATGATATAGATCAATCGATTCGTCTTAAATCAACACAACTTTTCTATCCTCGCATCAACTTTAAATTCTGAGAATTAGAACATTTTTAATATAAAAATCGATTTTAAAAATATATAAATTACCATAACTTGCCTACTCTTTAATGAAATTTATTAATATTGTAGGTCAATCGATTCGTATCGAACCAAGGAATCTTTTATATTCTTGCATCAACTTTGAATCATGTCAATGAAAAAAGTTTCACTATAAAAAACCGATTTTTAAAATATATAAATTACCATAACTTCCCTACGTTTCAATAAAATATATTAATAGTATAGGTCAATCGATTCGTCTTAAATCAACACAACTTTTCTATCCTCGCATCAACTTTAAATTATGAGAATTAGAACATTTTTAATATAAAAATCGATTTTAAAAATATATAAATTACCATAACTTGCCTACTCTTTAATGAAATTTATTAATATTGTAGGTCAATCGATTCGTCTCGAACCAAGGAATCTTTTATATTCTTTCATCAACTTTGAATTATGTCAATGAAAAAAGTTTCACTATAAAAAACCGATTTTTAAAATATATAAATTACCATAGCTTCCTTACTCTTTAATAAAATGTATTAATATTATAGGTCAATCGATTCGCCTCGAATCAATAAATTTTCTGTTCTTGCATCAACTTTGAATTATGTTAATGAAAAAAGTTTTACTATAAAAAACCGATTTTCAAAGTATATAAATTATCATAACTTCCCTACGCTTTAATAAAATATATTAATATCATAAGTCAATCGATTCGTCTCGAAGCAAGGAATCTGTTATATTCTTGCATCAACTTTCAATAATATTGAAGAAAAAAGTTTCACTATAAAAAACCGTATTTTCAAATATTATACATTAACATAGCTTCCCTAATCTTCAATAAAATATATTAATAATATAGGTCAATCGATTCGTCTCGAACCAAGGAATCTTTTTATATTCTCGCATCAACTTTGAATCATGTCAATGAAAAAAGTTTCACTATAAAAAACCGCTTTTTAAAATATATAAATTACCATAACTTCCCTACGCTTCAATAAAATATATTAATAGTATAGGTCAATCGATTCGTCTCGAACCAAGGAATCTTTTATATTCTTGCATCAACTTTGAATTATGTCAGTGAAAAAAGTTTTACTATAAAAAACCGAGTTTTCAAATATTATTAAGTGCTCAGAAAAAATGCAACAAATATTTTTAGAAATCCTTTGGTCAGTTTGAAGATATTAGTCGGGAAAATAAGCCCTCCAAATTTCATCAATTTATCTGCGACCGTTTTCAAATTATCGTGTTCACAAAAAAGCGTGACATCCACACATCCGCACACACACACATTCGGACAATTGCTTAGAACATTGTATTAGACATTTTTAAATTGGGGAAGGTTCAATTAAATGAATTTAAAAATTTTGGAAAATGTTACCATTACAAAGCTTCCTCTATGAGGAAGCAAAAAACAAAAGAAAAATAGATTTGTAGCTGTTAAGTTTTAAAAAACTGCAAAAAGTTGCAAATGAACTGAAAAAAAATTAATGCAAAGAAATTTGAAAAATGAAATTATAAAGAAAACATTTTGGCTCAAATGTATTCCATTTTTCAACAAATGTTGAATACGTTCTTTTGGAACGCCACCCTTGTGAAAATATAGAACTTTGTTAAAATTCAATTCCAAAATTGTTAAAACACCGAACCTTACGGTTCGGGTCGGGTCGGATTTCGGGTTCGCTATCCGTCCCAAAAACTCGAAAACCCGCTCCGGCGGGAAAGTTCATTAAAAAATTTTCCTAATATTTCCGATAATTTCTAGTTTTTGGGTCGAGTTTTCTGGCTGGGTTTCGAACTCGAAACCCGACTCGAAGTCATTTTGCACATCGCTAATTGAAACGCAGGAATAAATTTAATGAATCCAATGTACCTAATTTAATCGTTTCTGGCCGGAGGTCCTAAAAGTGATATAGTCTACTAATTATCCCCCGTTCCGCAGCTGTTCTAATTTATTTCCTTCTTTTTCGTTCTAATATTTTTAATAGTAACGTGTGTAAGCATTATTCGCATCGAAGACGTGTGTAATTTGTATTTGTACAGTTTTATAATATCAGCATGTTATATGATGCAGAATTTCATGTCAGACTTAACGTAGCATGTAAATAGTGACTATATGATGGGCAGGCCGATTTAGGTGAGCACTTTGTATAACCATACTCGTCATTTTTACGCCTCGTTCGTCATGCCGTCGTGCAGAGTTCAGTTAGTCCGTGAGAAAAAAAGCCAATGAATGTCGACTGCTCTTTTGGCGCGTGTCATATGGTCATATTCTCGGGGAAAAGGCTTTACTTCGCGATGTTTTATGTCTTTTGTTATTTTGTAATTGGACAAGAGCTACTTGACAGGAAGAAATTTAGATTTTTCCATTAAAAACGTTTTTTTTTTAGAAGGTCATTAAAAAAATACTGTATTTTATTAAATCTCACTTTTTAAATATGGAAGCGCTACCGTGCTAGTGAGTAAGCCATGAAAAAATTGCAAAGAAAGTCGGGTTCATGAAAACAGTCAACATGCAACGTTTTTAAGCGTTCGACGCTTCAATTCGGAAGAAAACCATGTTCATTAAATTAGCCTACATGCGATGTTTGTACAGCCGATGTTTAAATTGTTCTTAGGTAGTTAGTGATTGACACATAGACTATAGAGAACAGTAGTAGCCCTCACACGATTTATAACTGAAGAATTCATAGGCCCGGGTGGCGATTCGATGCGCCGATTCGAATGGCAGCAACCAAACCCTTTATCGGGAAGAGAAACCGAGCGTACCGAATTCAAGCGAGGTTCGCGTGCCTTGTTATTTATTGGCATCGTTATAGTGTAATAACGCGTTGTAGGATAATAGTGCGTAGCAAGGTGGGAGGGCAACTGTCCAGTTGAACATCCATTCTGTTATTATACTGACTCGGTCACATAAAAAATTACGTAAATTGTTTAAATGTACAATTGTATTCGGTTGTATTATTATTTATGTATAAGAAAAGAAAACATTTTAGACGACAGTGGACGCTTTTGGGTTCTTATAATTATTACAAGGTTTAACTGTAATAGTAATAATCTACTAATTGTAAATTGAATTTTTGTTGCAGGTATGTGACCGTCGGATGTTCCGCTTTGAGGATGATTCTTCGAAATTTCGCACCGGTTATTCAATCAAATGTGGAAGCACCTTTGCATAGCATTGGTGTGGATGTGTCGCGTGAAGAGCGGTAAGTTTTTATTTGCATAATTATTCTGTAATAAGGTTTCCAGTCGACCATCTGAGTCTGAAGGCAAATATTTAAATGAATTTGCGTTTCAGGGTGGTCGCTGTATCAGTCAATTCCGAAAAATGACCGGGAATTGTTCGAGATCGGGAAATGAGAGTCGATTTATTTTTTGAACCAAAATTTTCCTAAATTTTAGTAGAAAACCCTGTCCAATTTCTTCGAGATCGAAATTAATAATTAAATTTTTTTTAAAGTTAAATTATTTAGTTTGCAGTGCCTCATCGTAGGATTGTTTATGTTATTGAAGGCATCAAATTTATAATTATTTAATTTTTAAATGTTCATTTTTAAGTCCGTTAGTTTTGAAACGTACCTGATGGGTTCTTTGCCTGAATTTTAGACAATATATTTTTAAATACTGGATACAATTCTAAAAATTGGAGTACATTTAACAAAATGTTTGAAGATTTCATTTACGAGCACAAAATATTTTTGTTTTAATTGTCGAAACCCCTACTCAAACAATGCTGTGATTTTTACACGCCACATTCAGCAAACCGTGCTATCCAATTAGAATAATTATTATGCAGTGGCTCCATTGACTAACAAAGTATCCAGTTGGCAGGCAACGAAAATTCAATTTCCGATTTCTGAGAAAGCCATATTTTATTAGAAACTAGCAGTAAATGCACGCGCGCTTCAATTCTCTGGATTTTTATTTCCTAGAATCAAAGATAAAAACAATTTAAAAATGCATTATTACACACATTTTTAAATATTAGAACTAAAACATTTTCAAAACAATAATTCATAATTTGGAATTGTAAGCGTTTGAAAAAAAAAATATATATATATATATTTGTTTTAACGATTTTGAATTTAAAACGTTCCAAATCAAACAATTTTAGATTAAGTAAAATTTTGGAAAGAGGACGATATCATTAGATAGGATTTTAAATGGTATAATTTCAAAACGTTCAAAATTGAACAATTTTATTTTGAATTCAAGAATATGGAAATTAAATGATTTCAGATTAAAATTTCGAAAATAGGACAATTTAAAAACGTTAAAAATTTAATATTTTTATATCAAAATTTTGGAAAATGGATCATTTAAAAACTACAGTGAATTGGAATTCTATTATTTCTAATTAAAAGCGTTCAAAATTGAAAACTTTTGAATTTAAATATTTTGCAATTCGAAGCGATTAAAATCTGAAATTAACAACTAAATTGAATGTCTCAAAGTCAAAGCTTCTTAAATTCTAGAACTTTAAATTGTTATTACATAACAAAAATGATCATGCAACATTCAAATTTATTAGACAAATCTTTAAAGTTGAATTGTTCTGAAAAAACGTCTAATATAAAAAGTAATTTTAAATGGCAAATATTAAAAATGAAAATGTTTCTTCTACGGGACGTTAAAAATCACACAAATCCTAGCTTCATTTGAAACTGAAAAAAATGTTTAGTCACCAAGAATAATTGTGATATTAAAACTTTTTTATACTCAAACTTTTAAAACTTTCAATTATTTTAAGTAAACTTAAATCGTTTAAAAATTAACGATTTTGAGATTGGTCATTGTACTTTTCAAAATTTATCCATTTTAATTGTAATTGAACAATTAAAACTTATGAAAGGGAAAAATGGAAAATTTCGCGCTCAACATAAAAATTCAGAACTCTAAAATTATAACTATTCAAAATTAAAGAAATTATTCCATTAGTAAGTATTCAATTTCAGGTAGTTTAATTGTGATTTATTTTTAACCTTAACAACACCATTTTTAACTTTTTAATTACAAATCGTTTATTTTTTAACACTTCATTTAGAATTATTTTTCATTCCTGACATTTTCCAATCAAATATTTTTCAATTTTTAATGTTTAATTTTTTTTTAAATCTTCGACTGAAAATCAGACTGCTTAACATATCAATTTGGATATTAAACATTAGGCACTGACTAGTATTATTGAATTTTCCTTTAACCTAATCGGTCAAGTATAGACTTAGGGCTAGCATTACAGAATTTTCCGTAACGTTAACCCTGAACGAGCTGGAAAAGGGGTTAGTCTTACGGAAAACTCCTTAGTGGTAGACAGTTCGTACAAATTATTACAAATAATACAAAACAAGATTCCTATATATGATTCCAATGTTTCAAATTGCACAATTCTAAGCCTTTCAATTAAAAATTGTTTTTCTTTAAGTTGAGTTTGAAATGTACAATATTTTGGAACATATTTAAACAAAAAATATAATATAATTTTGAATGCCTAATTCTAAAATATTGTCATTTCTAAGGCTCAAATTTAAGAAATTATTGCCCTGATTTTTCATGGTTTTGAATTTATTCTAGAGACATTTATTTTTAAAAAATGTATTACAAATCCTTTAAACTTAAAATTGTGCAACTATCAACTCTTTCAATTTGCTATTCTACAGTCTCGAAGAATTTAAAAAACAAGACAATTGAATTTTTAAATTCGAAATGAAACAATTCAGAATAGTTAAGTCTGACTTTATTAAATTTAAAACTGACTATTGAGACTTTGAACATGAAATTTTGAATTTTTGAAAGATTTAAAAGTGAAATTGTCCTGACATTTTAAATATTTGAATTTGAATCTACAACATTGTGAAATTTGAAACAGAAAACCTCCAAAAATTAAGACATTTCAAATCAAATATTTACGAATTAAAGCTTTTGAAGAAAAAAAACTTTAGTTTCAAGACCTCACAAATAAAAATGTATCAGAATTGCCCATTCAGAACTTTAATTTTAAATGGAAATTATAGAAATTTTACATATGATAATAGATATTGAATAGATTTTTTTAACAAAAAAATTAGTTTTCTGTAAAAAAAATCTCTGTCATTTTCACCGCTCAAAATTGAAGAATTAAAAAATTGTGAACCTTCAAAGCTTACTTATTCTAAAAGCGTTGAAAATTATATGGTTTCCAATAGAAAACTTTCGAAATGAATTCATTCAAACTTGAAGCGTTAAAAATTAAACAATTCAAGACTTCGTTTAAAATTGAAGTATTCTTAAATTTGCGTCTTGAAACAAAGTAATTGAAAATCATTTTCAAATTTTGCATCACGGTTTTTCAAAACTTATTTCATCTAATGTGAAAAATTAATAACTTGAAAACCAATGATAAATTGATAAACTAGCTGTGAAGCAAATGTTTTTGCTTCCTCATAGAGGAAGTATTAGTTATTTTTTTCAATAATAGACAAACCAAAGTCTTCATTTTCCTCAATTTAAAAATAGAAATTTACAAAAAATGCAAAATTACAAAATAATACTAAAAATTTTTAAATACAAAGACAAATCAGACAAATCAAATTTTGTATTCGAAATCATAATTTTTCGAGCTGGAAAAGGAAAGGGAAAAGTTCTGTCGCACCCTATCCCTTTCCCAGCTTTATGATTTCCTTACAAAAATTGTCAGAATTACTCTAATTGAAAATTTATGATCAAAAAGTCTTTTCTATTCATGCGTCAACTTTGAATTATGTCAATGAAAGAAGTTTTTCTGTTAGAAACAGATGACTCAAATATTATAAATGAGCATAACTTCCTTAATCTTCAATAAAGTGTATTAATATTATAGATCAATCGATTTGCCTCGAATCAAGGAATCTTTTCCGTTCTTGCTTCAATTTTGAATTATGTTAGTAAAAAAGTTTTACTATAAAAAATCGTGTTTTCAAATATTATGCATTACCATAGATTCCTTACTCTTCAATAAAATGTATTAATATTATGGGTCAATCGATTCGTCTTGAATCAACACAACTTTTCTATTCTCGCATCAACTTTAAATTATGAGAATGAGAAAATTTTTACTATAAAAAACGAGTTTAAAAATATATAAATTACCATAACTCCCCTACTCTTTAATAAAATGTATTGATACTGTAGGCCAATCGATTCATCTCAAACCAAGGAATCTTTTATATTCTTGTATTAACTTTGAATTATGTTAAAGAAAAAATTTTTACTATAAAAAACCGATTTTCAAAATATAAAAATTACCATAACTTTCCTACTCTTCGATAAAATGTATTGATATTATAGTTCAATCGATTCGTTTCGAATGAACACATCTTTTCTGTTTTTGCATCAAGTTCTAATTATGTCAATGAAAAAAGTTTTACTATAAAAAACCGATTTTCAAAATATATAAATTACCATAACTTCCCTACGCTTTGATAAAATGTATTAATATTATAGGTCAAATGATTCGTTTCGACTTTCGAATCAACACATCTTTTCTGTTGTTGCATCAACTTTGAATTATGTTAATGAAAAAAGTTTTAGTATAAAAAACCGATTTTTAAAATATTAATGAGTGCTAAAAAAAATGCAATAAATATTTTTAGAATTCCTGCGGTCAGTTTCAATATATTAGTCGGCAAAATAAGCCCTTCAAATTTCATCAATTTTTCTGCAACCGTTTTCAAGTAATCGTGTTCACAAAAAAGTGCGTCATCCACACATCCACACACACACATCCTGACAATTGCTTGAAACATTGTATCAGTCATTTTCAAATTGAGGAAGGTTCAATTAAATGAATTAAAAATTTTTGGAAAATATTATCATTACAAAGCTTCCTCTATGAGGAAGCAAAAATGAACAGAATGACAAAATGTTAGATTATTATATATCATTGTTGAAAAGTTACCGTCAACGAACAGGGACGTAACAAAAGTTTCGCTATGTTTCTTTTCTTTATTTTATATATAAAGCATAATTGCCATATAATTTATTTATGAGAAAGAATCCAGTTTTTGTCTCAATAAAAGGTCTACATTTTTTCGCGATTGATACTTCGATAAGGTTTAAAGAATAGGGCTGGGGAACCTAATCTGGATCACGTTTTAGTAACCGATGGCGTTGAATTAAATAAGAAATAAAAAATTAATTTTTCTTACACGAATACTAAAAATATTATCAACTAATTAAGTAATGATAAACTCTGAAATGAAAAATGCTTAAGTTTAATTTTTTTTTTAAATTTTGATGATTTTCAAGGTGACTAATTCTGCTTCCAGATATCATAAGTGTCATTCCTGTTTCGAGCAGCTCATCAATATCAAGATATCAAGATAGGCTATGTATACGATTTCGAACACGATATCAAGATAGGCTATAATATTAATACGAAGTGTTTTACTAAAAAAGCAGGCATTACCAGGCAAGCTGGGGGCCTCATTTCGCGAGCTAGACGAGCTGATGAAAAGGCTCGAGTGACCAAAGTGACCGATCGTGCGACCATGTTCCACTAAATTAGGCCGCCAAATTTTCCGTGCTGCTCCGAGAAATCTAAGAACCCGGAGAAAAAAAAGTTTGCCAAGAGATAACGAAGTGACACAGTCAAGTTCTTGGAGAGAAAGGACGGCGTCATCTCTTCATGAAACTTCAGAATACTTTGCTCTAGAATCGCATCCAGAGCAGTGCAACGTTCAACGGTCTTGCTAATTTCTATTAAAAGGAGAGCATTCGCACTCCTGGTAATCCTATAATCTCGATAGTAATCACAAAGCGATAATAACGAGTAATAACTAACTTAGAGTAACTTTTTTTATCTCAACGAATTCTATTTTTTCGATTTCAATGAAGGGCGACCAGAGAATAATGCTCGCTCGGTAATACTTTGAAAAGAATGTTGGCAGAAAGACAATCTCAATAGGGAAGAAAGACACGTTTCACTTTTTCTCAAGTGTAATTTATTTTCTGTCAATGAGAGAGTTTAATCGAAGGCATAAAATAGTTGTACTGCAATCTATAAATGGCAGTTAAAAATATATAATTGCCTATTTTAATGCACAAAAGTATTGTTTGTCTTTTACGTTCATATAGCACGTACTTAATCTTTTTTTACAGTTTTCTCATAATTCTACAGTTTCGACTAGAAAATTGAAATACAAAAACAGGAGTAACGGAACGGATATTTTCTTCGCGTCTTTCAGTATTTGTAGTCATCAAGAGTTTCAAATTTCAATGCATGCGAACAGTTAAATTTTATTCAGAAAAATGTGATTGCTCCTGTGAAAATATTTCAACGAACCCATATAAAAATGTTACGGGTTTGAATGAACAGTTGCTTTTCGTGAATTAGAGATAATTTTAGGTGAAACAAAAGATATTTCAGAAATTAAATCATTAAGGGTAATATTCTCTGGGTTTAGTAAATTAATTAATTTTTGAACTGGATAATATCTATTTCGTTTCAATTCGAAAACGTACTACGAAACAAATATTTACTATCCAGTCCTGACTGAATTTAGTAAATACAGAATATTTGGAGGACATAAATGTGAAAAGTATTCTTGAAATCTATTTTCGAGTAGCGATAAAAATAATTAAATACTATTGTGACATACCTCTTTCACACCAATGCGTGCTAAAAATTTAACTTTTTAACTGAATCTCGAGTCGACTCGAGGATTCCGTCCAATATATTTTTATAAGAGAACGTGTGCATGCATTTTAATGAGCTTTCTCCCACTTGCTAGATACTGGCAAATCAATATGAAATAAATGATCAATCACCGGAAATGATAAATAATGAAGCAGCTGATCTTTGAAATTTACATTCAAGTGTAAGTCTGAATGTAAGAATGTGAGTCACGAGAGACACAATTTTTTGTTACTTCAAAAGTTTTTCATCCCGAGACTGATCGTAAGTAACTTTTTTTTAGAAAATTTGCTGAACTCTTGTGCGAAGCGTGAACTTGTACTTCTTACTACTTTTTCGCTTGTTGTCCTTAAAGCTCTTAGTTGTTTTTTACATACTTTTTACCCCAGTGAAAGCAAACTGAAATTCATTCTACGGTGTCTTACTTACAAGACAATGTAGCAACAGACATTTATTTGCAATCAATAAAATAGTTTTCGCAATCTTCCACCGTGTTCTCGATTTGAAACACGGAATTTGGAGCCATATTTGAAGTTTAAAATAAGAACTACATTTATAATCAAAGAAAACTGAGGGTTCTATGAAAATTTGGTATGTAATATTTAGCTGACTTAGCATATGAAAAATGAGAGCCTGTAAAAATTAGAGCCAAAAGTCCGAATTTGGATCAAATCGAGGTTGCGCAAATGGTTTTATAGTCCGCAGTCGAGCAAAGTCTTGTGAAAATTTAATGTATTGGTATAAACGTCGAAGGTACTAACGGGTCTTTGGTAATAACCAATCGAGCTTGGTGATTATAAACTGTCTAATCTTTAACTTGCACACTTAATTCTACTTGCATATATGATAAACGTGTATAATAAGTGATCATTTTATTTTTCGACGATTGTACGACGTTTCAAGTTTACCTCCGAAGCGAAGATCTTCTAGGCACTAAAATTCGCATTGTAAAAAGTAATAATAATGTTAACTGTCGATATTTTAATCAGGTATTTCTTTAGTCAAACCTCTCCCCTGTTGAAACGCTTTTTGCGAGGGAAGAAAAAGCGTTCCATAATTGGAGGATGGAGTTAGTTGAAATCCTGAATGGGATAAGTCGAGCATATTTTTTACATGCAGATAGCAGTGAGCTATCGACTCTGATACTCATGTATCAAACCGGATAGGTAGCGTGAAACGAACAGCAAATATTCGACACGAACTCATAATCCGTGAAATATCGCGACCGTTTAAAACGAGGTGCGCGTGGCGAGTGTTTGTATCCAGATTACGTATTCATAGGATTACTACGTAGGTCCGTGGGTGCACTGAAGGAATAAGGGCACAAGCGAAGGGTGCTGAAAATTATAACCCTTCGCTTTATTGATGGGTAAAAGGTGCACATTTTCTCTCGCCGTTTCTAAGGTTTAGATATATTAAGATTAAAATAATGCTTAAATATGATCTTTCAACATTTTTTATTTCAAACATATAACAAAAGAATGCTTTCAGAACTTTTTTGTGGGATATTCAAAAGCGCCACATAAGATATTATTTTTATTATTATTATACCATTAAGCCATTTCCCTTTCGGGGTAGGCGTGACTTGCTCGGTTGGAGAATAGTAGTGTGCATATGGGTATATAGGTATAAGGTAGGTAGGAATATAGATATGAGGTGAATAGGTATATAAGTGTTAGGTATATATATTTTAGATTGATCTGGAATTCTCGTGTTATTTATTTAAATGACACGTTCACTCCGCAACACTGCTCCGACCCAGGTTGCTGATCAATCTCTCTAGC
>CAKNYM010006723.1:0-13993 GCA_932195095.1 Andricus curvator | reverse complement strand
TACCAAGGCTTCAAAGTCCATCTTGTAGTTCTCATAATCGGCTGTCTTGGAGGTATGAAAGCTTCATTTATTAGCCAACTCAACAAGATTCCGGCTTGCCAGCGTCAGGCTCATTCCATCGCGAACCGGATGCAAAAGGCTGTTCTTCTGGGATCACTTCATCTGGTCCGTCAACACTGTTCCTCATAACATTCCACAAAGATTGGTAGCTCTAAAAAAGTATCCAGAGGTGAAATTTCATCTCCAACTGTCCCGTCTGCCGCGTAAGATCATCCGCGGCTAGAGACCTGACTCCAAGGAACAGTGTTGCCCGATGTTTTCTCGCGTAAATTTCCCGCTCTTGCTTACCTTCTAGGACAGAAGAAGCAGAAGCGGATGACGTACACGTTCCAGGCGTCGGGATTGGTTGCTTTTAAAGAACCATGATCGTAGCTTGCGGAGCCTACAACTTCTCACACAAAAAAAAAAATAATATTGAGAGTTTGCCTATTTTTCAAGGAATAGGCTCAATTTTTTCCAAAATTAACTAAGAATATCTTTCCGATGACTTTTTTCTATAATAAAAGTAGCGCATGAGGACCCTGAATATGCATAATTATTTTATAGCTTATTGATCCATTGTAATTCAACAAAATTCCCATTTTTCTTAATTTTCTTTTAAAAAAACAGAAGGCAGTATTTTGAAAAAGGAGGCAGGCTAGGTCACGTTTACAATTTTATAATTGGGCCTTCTTATTCTTTCAATAGAGAGAAAAATGTTACATGATCGCGTTATTTTATTAAACTTTTATATTTTTCTCTTTTCCCATTCTTATAAATTTTTTAAAATTACTGTATACAGTCTTAAATATGTTTATTTATTTTTACTAAGCCATTAGTTGTTTTTTTTCTATTGAATTAGGAAATATCTTGAATGATCGAACTAGTGATTCTTTACTAATCTTTAGTGCCTACCTTTCGCTAATTAAATCAGTCAAATTTCACTAGTGATTAGTTAATTATAAAATAAATTGATTTCAAAATTCTTAAATTTGTAGATTTTGAAGATCAAAGGTCAACAGTTGTCAATTCGAAATTTTTTAAATTGACAAAATTTCAAATTTAAATCATCAGTATTACAGAATTTTCTATGCTAAAACTTGAAACTTGCAAAACTTTTAATCCTAAATTTTCAAAATTGAAAAGTGTTTAATCTAAAAGAATTGAAATTCAAAGTTCTGCAATTTTGAAAAGTTAGAATTGAAAATTCTTGGATTTTGGGAATATAAAATTAAAAATTATTAAATTTTGAAGATTTATATGATGAAGTTGTGTAATTTTGTACATGTATCTTAGGAATGGTTAAATTTTGAAGATTTACCATATAACGGCAAATTCTTCAATTTCCAGGAAGAATAAATAGATATTCTGAAATTTGGATGATCTTGAAGATGAAAAGTCAAGAGTTTTCAATTCTAAATCTCCCAAATTGAAGAAATTCTCGAAGAAATTTCAAATGTAAACCATCAGAATTACAGAATTTGCAATTCTATCTTTTCAAAATTGCAGAACTTTGAATTGTAAATCTTTTAAATACACGTGTGAAAATCTTTAATATTAACAATTCGCAATTAATTTATTTTTTATTTTTAAGATTTGCAATATTGAGGGTTTATTAATTTGACATGTTTATAGTTGGAAATGATTCACGTTTGAACTTTTTTCTAGAATATTTGTTTCAATTTTTAGGATTTGCAATTAAAGATTCTTCAATATTCAATGTTTATAATAGAAAACGATGCAAACACTATTCATAATCGTTCAATTTTGAAGATTTAAAATTAAAATTTACTCAATTTTATAGATTTGCACTTGGAAACTGTTCAATTATGAACATTAAAAATAACACATCCAGCCTCGCTTCCTGTTTCGGGAATTGAACCCGCACCAGCGTGAATACCAAGAATGCAGTAGAACATGAGCCAATCACGATACCATCTGAGCCACTATGACCTGTTCTACTCAACCTTCCTTTTTCCGTTTTCTAGAAGATTTTTGCACATAAATCTGTCTCGGGTCGTAGTTTAGGGTGCATATGCTAATTTTTTTTCTATAATGTGTGACTGAGGTTAGGGATATAATGAACAACTTAAAAAACGGTAAGGTCCCAGAAAATTGGAAAAAAGCGATTATCCTACCACTATACAAAGGAAAAGGAGATAGACACAAAGCTTATTAAGTACTGTAAGTAAAATATACTCAAAAACACTCTTTCGTAGGGTAATGAAAATAACGGAAGAAAAGATATGGGAATTCCAAAATGGATTTATGCCAGTCAGATCATGTACGGATCAAATATTTAGCTTAATACAGATCACAGAAAAAAGTTTGAGAGTAGGAAAGAAAGTTTTCTGTGCATTTGTTGACCTAGAAAAAGCATTTGACAAGGTGAATAGAAGTAAACTTTGGGAAGTCCTTAAAGAGTGCGGAGTCAATCGATGGCTCCTACAAGCAATAAAAACAATATATACAGGTAGTAAAGCAAGTGTGAGGGTTAATGGAAAACTGAGTGACTGGTTTGATATTATGCAAGGTGTTAGACAAGGATGCGTTATGTCCTCATGGCTATTTATTATATTCATGGACAGGTGTCTAAGAATGGCCCTCTTCGACGAAGAAGGTGTGGATCTCGAAACAGTAAGGGTACGTGGGTTAGCATTTGCAGATGTTAAGGTTTTTATGGCAGAACCAATCTTGCAAATAATGTAGAACAAACTGAACACAAGCATGAAGAGCATGGACCGCAAAATTAACGTAAATAAAACAAAAATTATGGTATGTGGTGCAGAGGAGACACTAGTTGACATATGGGAAATACATCGATCAGGATGGTTCCGGCATGTTGAGAGAATGAAAGATGAACGACTGACGAAACAAGTATATAAAGGTAAAGTAAATGGCAGTGTACCCAGAGGCAGGCCGCGGAACGAATGGTTAGAATGTGTGAATGAGACCCATATTCGAAGAGACATAAGAAGCCATAGAAACACGAGAACATGCATGAAAAAATGTATGAACGTAAAGGAAGCTAGAGAAGTATGCCAGGACAGAAAAGTGTGGCAACAAATATTCTACAAAAAGAGGGTCAGTAGAATGAATGACGCCTGAAAGAAAAGACCGTTGATACCAATGCTGCCGTCCCAAATTCAAAAGTCGTTTTGGATGAGTCACTTGTCATTTCACCAAACTTTAGAAAAAAATCATAAACACCTTTCTTGCCGTTTAGGTTTATGGACAAGCATTTTGAAGCATGATGTATAAAATACAGGTCCATAAACATAAACGACAAGGAAGGATTTTATATAACTTTTATCTCAAGTTTGGTAAAGTGACAAGTAACTTATCCAAACTACAGATACGACTTTTGAATTTGGGAACCTATGTCGGATCAGTGTTGCGGAACGAACGTGTTATTTGAATGAATAACGCGAGAATCCTAGATCAATCTACAAAATCAATACCTCCTTCCACACATTACTCCTTTCCTCACCGAGCGAGTCACGCCTACCCCGAAAGGGAAATGGATTAATGGTATAATAATAATAATGTTCCACTTTAAAGATATTGCAATAGAAAATACACGTTTGCAGATGCCTGTATAAATGTATATGTATATATTTTATTGTAAGTGATGCCAGCCAACGCCCTTTTTTCCGGCATCTCTTCCTGCGGTTTCCTTTCCAAAAGCAAAAGGTAACTCGATGCGAGAGCAACCCCTGACACCAAGAAATCGAACCACCAGCAGATCGTCCTCCTTGATATCTAATTTCCACAGGTCCCCTTTCCCGCTATTCATCGCTTTCATGATTTTCACCGAGCCGCGCCTTCAAGACATCGATATACTTTAGGTTCCGGTTTAGGCATTACATTGCATCAGACTAAGAGTATTTAGTATTTACATTTACACCTTTTGGGAGCGCCGTCTCAAAGCTCAGGTTTCACTTGGTGACGCCCAGATACGGTTTTTTAAAGAAATTATTTCTAAAGGGTTTACCAAGGTCGGTTACACGTGTCTACTTACGCTTTTCAAAGGACTGACGATCCGGCCAATCGGGTGTCAGTTTTAAAAAGCTATTCAGAATTTTAGGTTTCAGGTTGCCTTTGCAAACTGGGTATCATTCTATTTTTTAGTGAAAGATAGGTTAATGCTGTCGCATGTTTGAAGAAAGGCTCTGCCTACGTTTTTCATGAAAAATGAATTTTTCATATCGTCGGATTTGTAATGATGAGAAGAAATTATCGGTACAAAACGTAATTAGCAATTTTATTTGAATTCAAGGATAATCAGAACCTTATTAACCTATCAACACAGATTTTTAAGATATCAGGAGAAATACTGTCGAAGAAAGGCTTTATCTTTAGCCACTTTATTCTTCATGTGCATGATTGCCAAAAAGTTGACCATTTTAGACAATGAGATTTTAGAAAATAAAAAAATTCCTAAATCTCCTAAAATATATTTTTTAAATAACTGGGCTAATACTGCCGTACTTTTGAAGTAAGGCTCTATCCACGTTTTTTAGGAAAAATTCGTTTTTGAAATCGTTGGATTGGTAATAAAGAAAATAAATCATCTGTACAGAATGTAGATAGAAATTCTAAATAAACTCGGGGATAATTAGACCCTTATTAGCTTATCAACACAAGTTTTTCAAATACCGGGAAAAATACTATCAAAGAAAGGCTTTAGCTTTAGCCACTTTTTTCTTTATATATGGATGATTGCCAAAAATTTGACCATTCTAGACAATGAGATTTCAGAAAATAAAAAAATGCTTAAACCGCCCAAAGTATATTTTTTTAACAACTCGGTTAATGCTGTTATACTTTTGAAGAAAGGCTCTATCCACGGTTTTATGAAAAATGAGTTTTTTATATCGTTTGATTGGTAATAAAGAAAAAAACTCATCTGTAAAAAATATAGGTTATTGTATCTACTGTCATGAAAATAGTTTTAATACAAAACCTGTGTACCATCTTTTAGTAGAACGTTAATTTTTTTAAACAGTAGGATTTTTATGTATAAGCGAAAGTAGGGATTTGTGTGAGATAAGGAATGTCTTGCTGAATATTCCAGATAACCCTGGTAAAAATTTTATCAAAAAAATTATTATGTTTGTAAGTAAGTTTCACGAATGAGCATTATAATTAATTATGTAGCTAACGTAGTTATGTAGTTACGTAGTAAGTACGGTTTATCTCCTCTGGGGTAATGTTTTCTATCAACTTTTAATTTTAGTTTTTTGTTTTTATTTATAAGAAAAGCAGTTAGTTTTAGAATTGAAATGAAACACATTTGTATGAATCAGACGATTCTCAAACAAATGAAGCGCTACTACTGTACAAAATGTAGATAGAAATTTTAAATAAATTCGATGATAATTAGACCCTAATTAGCCTATCAACGCAAATGTTTGAGATATTGGGAGAAATACTGTCGAAGAAAGGCTCTATCTTTAGCCACTCTATTCTCTATATTGATGATGCCAAAAATTTGACCATTTTAGACCCTGAGATTTTAGAAAAAAAAGCTTAAACGGTCTGAAACATATTTTTTAAATAACTGGGTTAATAGTGCCGTGCTTTTGAAGAAACTCTCTATCCACGATTTTTAGGAAGGATGTGTTTTTTGTATCATTGGATTAGTAATGAAGAAAAGAAATCATTCAAACAAAATGTAGATAGGAATTTCGAATAAATTCGAAGATAATGAGACCCTAATTAGCCCGTCAACACAAATGTTTGAGATATCGGGAGGAATACTGCCGAAGAAAGGTTTAATCTTTAGCCATTTTATTCTTTATATGGATGCTTGCCAAAAATTTGACCATTTCAGCCAATAAGATTTCAGGAAATAAAAAATGCTCAAACCGCCTGATAAATATTTTTTAAATGACTGGGTTGATACTGCCGTACTTTTGAAGAAAAGCTCTATCCACGATTATCAAGAAAAATGAGTTTTTTATAATGTTGGATTAGTAATAAAGAAAAGAAAGCAGGTGTACAAAATGTAGATAGGCATTTCAAATAAATTCGAAGATAATTAGACCCTTATTAGCACATCAACACAGATTTTTGAAAATTTGATGAGAAATACTGTCGGAGAAAGATCCTATCATCAGCCGTTCTATACTTTATATGTGTAATTGCCAAAAGGTTGACCATTTTAGACAATGAGGACATGCGACTACGATACAACAAAAATTCAAAAATCTTTTAAAATTATATTAATAACACGGAAAAAATCTCTATTTCCCGAACTTTAGTACACATATGTGCAAGGAAGCTTAGTGAATTTTGACTGAAAATTAGTAAAATTATGACTAAATTAATGAGTGATCTCTTTTGGCAATAGGTTCACCGCTGTTCTGTGAAACTTAAATGATCCAGCCTATCTATTATAATAACAATAAACATAAGAACAGTATTTTCTACTCATTAAGATTCAGATGACATTGGTAGCTTATCATTTGGACAATGTACATAATAGTCCGCATGAATAATTATTACCTAGTTGGATGAATAAGAAACTTATAAAAGATAATGTCCTATTTGGAAAACATATGTTAGTTTTCAAAAAGTAAAAAAATATACTTTATTGACGATCGTATTTATTTTCATTTCAGCATCTTTTTATTTTTCCAGCTGCCCTAACTGGTCAAGATTGCACTTATAAAAATCTAATGAATAGACGTCAAACAATCTCTAAATTAAAAGCTTGTAAAATTATCTAATTTCAAAATGGAAGCTTTAAACATTAAGCAATTTCAAATTAGAGACCTTAACAATTGAACCTAAACATCTGTTATTTTTTGGACTCTAAATTCAAACAATTTCAGTATATGAACTACAATAAAGATTCCTGGAATTTTATTTACCCTTGAAAAATTCAAAATCTTCTTAAGTTTTTCATAAAAACCTTGAATTTAATTTCCTTATTCTTTGCTCATCAAACATTATTTAATTGAAATTGGAAAGATCTGAAAAGATTTCAGAAAATTTAATAAAGGCGTGTAAATCAGGTTTCTAAGATTCAAAAAGATTTTAACCAATTTTATAAAGATTTCTAAGATTTTAAAATATTTTGAAGATTTCGAATGGGTTAAAAAAAATTCATAAAGATTTCAAATATTTAAAAATTTTTGAAAAGATTTAGAAGATTTCAAGGATATCAAATATTCCACAAAATTTTTACAATTCCATACCGCCGGGTACTTTAGATTTCAAAAGATGTCGAATGATTTAAAAAACATTCAAAAAATTTCAGGCAGCTTTCAACAATTCTTAAAGGGTTCCAAAAATTTTTCGAAGAATTTGAAAGATTTCACAAAGATTCCAAATATTTCAAATTTCTCTAAAGAATTCACAAAGATTGCAAAAAGATTTCACAGATTTCGAATATTTTAAGTTTCTCTAAAGAATTTACAAAGATTTAGAAGAGTTCAAAAGGTTTCAAAAATTTCCAGAAAGATTTCAAGGATTTTAAAAGGTTTCAACAATTTTTACGAAATTCAAAAAGATTTTACAAAGTCTGCAGAACATTTTCAAAGATTTCGGAAAGACTTAAGAGATTTTCAAAAGTTTCGAATGATATTAAAAGAATTTCACTAATATTTCTAATATCTCAAAAAATTTACAAGAATTCACAAATATTTCAGAAAGATTTCGAAGATTTAAAAATGTTTGAAAGATTTCATAAATATTCCAAAGATCCCACTAATATTTTAAGAATTTCAAACATTTCAGAAAGATTCAAAAGACTTCACAAAGACTTCACTTTATACATCAGATTACAATTATTGTAAAGATTTTAAACGATTTCGAAAGGTTTCATAAGATTTTAATAGTTTTCCAAAAAAATATAAAATTTTTGAAGATTGCACAAAAATTTCAAATATCTCAAAAGAATTCACAAAGATTTTTGAAAGATTTTTAAAGGTTTCAAGAGATTCAAGAAGATTTTACACAGATTAAAAAAATTTAAAAAGAATAAACAAATATTTCAGAAAGATTTTAAAGACTTCAAAGATTTTCAAAGGTTTCAAAATTTTTTAAAAGATTTTAGAAGGTTTTACAACGATTTCAAATATTTTAAAAATTTAAAGAGAATACACAAATATTTCAGAAAGACATCAAAGATTTCGAAAGGTTTCAAAAGATTTCAGAAGAGTTTATTAAGATTTTAAACATCTCAGACGATTTCAAAATGCTTAAAGATTTGTTGAAGATATCAAAAGGTTCCAAAAGATTTCAGAATATTTTGAGGAGCTCAAACGATTTCGCAAGAATTGAAAGGATTTTTGCAAATTTTAATGGGTTTCAAAAATTTTTGGATGTTTTTAAAATATTGCACAAAGGTTTCAAATATTTCAAAAGAATGCACAAAGATTTCAGAAAGATTTCAAATATTTTAGAAATTACAAAATCATTCACTAGGATTTCAGAAAGATCTCAAAAATTTCAAAATGTTTCAAAATGTTTCAGAAGATTTAATAAAGATTGCAAAGATTTCACAAAGGCATTTTACATCAGATTTCAAAGATTCTAAAGATTTCAAACGATTTTGAAAGGCTTCAATAGATTTGGAAAGATTTCAAAGATTTCACAATGATCTTAAAGATTTCGAAGGATCGCACAAGAATTTCAAAGATTTCAAAATTAATTACCTAAAATTTGTTAGTGACTTGCAAATTTTTTTTGAATTATGACATCATCAGTTGGGGTTGAGTGACAATTTTAAAAACATTATCAAATTCTTAAATAAGCTTTAAAGTAGCATTGTTGATATTTCTATAAAGTCAACAGTTTCTACTAATGAAATATTTAATAAAATACAAAAGTAAAAAAATGGTTAGTAAACAAAAAATGCTAAGGCTCATTTTTTCATTTATAGCAAATTAGCCTACCGAAAATTACCAAAAATTATCTCGGTTAATAATTCCAACTTCTTTAAATCCTTAACTAACGAAAAAATCTAAAAAATAGTTCCAATAATGAAGAATATCACGAAACATGAAGAAGTAAATTTTCAACTGAAAAAAGTATTCAGTGAAAAAATTAATAATAAATTCATCATAAGGACTGAAATGAATGAAAAATATATGCTATGCTGAAACGTAGTTGAAAATTTTGTGTTAAGAAAGCTATTTACTTGATTTTGCCTTCGTTCTTATCGTTTCTCACGTGAATATTTGAACAGCTTTGTATACATTTTATCTTTTTTTATTAAAGCGATATGTTAGTACAATTTATAGTACTATTATGGAGAAAATCTTATGAAATTTTATGATTCTTCCTTAATGCGCTGAATATTTTCACTGATAACGAATCGACAAAAACACGTACGGAGAGTTGCCTAAGCTAAAAGTGAATGGTCACTTCAGATACTCTAAAATAATCAGTTCACTTAATCTATAGAAGAAATGAGGCCATTTTTTTCGATTTCGCTCTTGGCTTTTGTGCTTTTCTTCAATTCCATTGGTAAGTGTAATAATATCATTTTTTTGAACTTTTTATACCGAAAAAACTAGGAATTCAATTTTCTTCCAGCTCATATTCTTACAAACACATTTTAAACTTCAGCTATGTTCGCTCTCTTGATCAATGTAAGAACTAAAAAACGATTGAATTGCTTTCAATATGGCACAATTACGATTATTATTATTGTTTTGTAAGGCTTATATTAAAACCCCGTTGAAACAGAGGTCTTTAATGGGTCACCCTCGCTGCTAAGGTATCATTTAATTCCTTGAGCATGAGTGCATATACCGTCACACGACTCCACTTCACTGGGTAAAAATTTGGCCTGTAAAAATTTTTCTTCCACTAAGGTGGGCTCAGAAAGATAAGATTCATTGCAAATAGAACGAATCTGAAACTTTTGAATCAATAGTTTTCAAGATTTTGATTTTTGAGATTTCAATTATTCAACTACTAAATAAAATTCAAATACATTTCCGATGTGAATTCCGATAGGACTTGTGACGAGAAAAGCGAATCTAAAACCTTTAAATCGATATGGATTTTTCCTATCTAAACAAATAGGTGAAACGAGATTATCGAATATCGCGCACTCATTGTTGTTGACTATCTGATTGGTTGCATACTGCATAAATATAAGGGTAACCCAAAAATGCATTGGATTTAAAAAAAAATATTTATGCCTATCGCCCGGAAGTTTGTTCGAATCCACACAAAAATAAATGCCTTTTTTTTAAATTGGAAGGCGTGCACACGGTAAAAGTAAAGGTCCAGTTGCAGACGATGAATGAAGACTGGGTGCTTGGAATGCTAGAGAAGCGAATGATCTTAAGATAAGAGAATTACGAGAAACTATGGATGCAAGGAAGCTAGATATTTTATGTGTACCTGAAACAAAGAAAAAGAAATGCGAGTGTAGAAACATAGAAAATGGGGTGCTGGAAGACGGATTCAAAATATGGCCAGGAGTAGATAGTGAATCACATGGTAGTCAAGGGGTCGGTTTGATTATGAATGAAAAAGCAAGGCAGCATCTCAAATATCAAGGATATGTATCGCCCAGATTGCTGTGGGTTAGAATGAAAATAGGAATCAGAAGATTATTTATCATAGCGTGTAACACCCCAGTTGATAGTGAAATGTCAGGGAAAAGAAAGGGTGCTAGGCAATTTCGGAGAGCAAAGGAGAAAAACTGATAACGGAGACAAACTAGTTAGCTTATACTTAGAACAGGGTTTATTTATTACAGATACTTGGTTTAGGCATCAAATGATCCACATGTACACCTGGTGTACAGGAAATAGCCACAGTATAATTGACTTTGTTGTTGCGGATGAAAGACTAAGAGAGCTAGTAAAAGATACAAGGGTCATGAGGGGTTCTGAATGCAAATTGAGAACTTACAGAAACCGGAAGTGCGAATAGATTTTCAGAATAAGATAAACGAAGGCATAGATAGGGCAACTTGGGAGGCGCTTACAAGCAATAAAGATATAGAGGGCGCATGGACTATGTTCCGGGATACCATTGCTAAAAATGCGACCGAAGTGTGTGGTACTGCGGTTGTAGAAAGAACGTCTGGTGATGCATCATGCTATGATGAAATTGAGGCAGCCCAAAAAGAAAAGAAAGAAGCATACAACAAAACGTTGAACATCACAGGTCTTAGCGATGAGGAGAAAAAAGGCTCAAAAATGATTACAGACACAAAAAGAGGAAAGTTAAACGACTAGTCAAGGAAAGTGAAGATAAAATCAGAACCGAAGAAGAGAAAAAATACAAAACGACTTCAGAGAAAACAAGAAACTTTTATTAAAATCTGCAAAGGGAAGTGAAAGTACAAAGTTTGTCAGCATGAGAAATAACAGTGATGAAATGCTATATGATACACACGAGAGACTGGACGCTTTAAGAGACTCTTTTAGGGACTTATTGGGAGATGAAGATATAGGGCATCACAACTGCGATATAGAACACGATGCGTTAGAAAACGCAATTGAGAGAATCTGTGTCACTGAGGTTAGGTATATAATTGAGAACTTGAAAAATGGTGAGGCAGCTTGTGTAGACAGTATTAACGCTGAAATGCTCAAATACAGTGGCGAGTACATACCTCACAGGTAACTGGAAAAAAGCGAATATCGTACCAATAAATGCAAAGAAAAGAGAGACAAAAGCAACTGCAATAATTACAGAGGTATCAGCTTATCAAGTACCATAAGTAAAATGTATTCAAAAATATTTATTCGTAGGATAATGAAAATAACAGAAGAAAAGATATGGAAAGTCCAAAGTGGATTCATGCCATGAAGATCATGTACGGATCAAATATTTAGTTTGAGGTAGATCACAGAAAAAAGTTTGAGAGTAGGGAAAAAAGTCTTATGTGCATTTGTTGACCTAGAAAAAGCGTTCGACAAGGTGGATAGAAGTAAACTTTGGGAAGTCCTCCAAGAGTATGGAGTCAATGGGTGGCTCCTACAAGCAATAAAAACAATATATGCAGGTAGCAAAGCGAGTGTAAAGGTTAATGGGAAACTGAGTGACTGGTTCGATATTATGCAAGACGTTAAACAAGGATGCGTCATGTCCTTATCGCTATTTATGAACAAGTGTCTAAGAATAATATTTTTTTTGTATACATATAGAACTGTGTGTTGTCCTTTTAGCTTTATTTAATATATATATATATATATATATATATATATTTTTTTTAATAATGTGCCATGTTCTACCGATAACCTTCTTACCCTTCAAACACAATAACTTTTGTTCTACTTACGTTAATTTTGAGGCCCATGTTTCTCATGCTTGTATTCAGTTTGCTCAACATTCTTTTCAAGTCCTCGATTGACTCTGTCATAACAATCTTATCGTTTACGAAAGCTAACCCACGTACCCTCACTGTCTCGAGATCTACACCTTCGTCGGAGAGGTTGGTTGCCTTCTCATTTTTCTTTCCTCTTTTTTTATTTTTGTCCAAAGAAACAAATTTTTTGTTCTTAGAAATTGCAATAGGAGCATTTTGTGGTGGGTATCCAAATTTGATTGTTGCATTCTTGTTTCATTTTCAAGAATTCTATACATCATTCATAGACACTTGTCTATGAATATCATAAATAGCCATGACGACATGACGCATCCTTGTTTAACGCCTTGCATAATATCGAACCAGTCACTCAGTTTCCCATTAGCCCTTACACTCTCTTTGCTACCTGCACATATTGTTTTTATTGCTTGTAGGAGCCACCCTTTGACTCCGTACTCTTTGAGGACTTTCCAAAGTTTACTTCTATCCACCTTATCAAACGCTCTTTCTAGGACAATAAATGCACAGAAGACTTTTTTCCATGAATCCACTTTAGACTTCCCAAATATTTTCTTCCCTTATTTCCATTACCGTAAGAATAAGTATTTTTGAATATATTTTACTTACGGTACCTAATAAGCTGATACCTCTGTAATTATTTCAGCTGCTTTTGTTTGCCTTTCCTTTATATATTGGTATGATCATCGCTTTTTCCTGTTATCTGGAACTTCTCCCATCTCAATACATAAATTTATCAATTCGCACAACCTGTGACGTATGTACTCGCCACCGTATTTGAGCATTTCGACGTTAATACTGTCTACACCAGCTGCCTTACCATTTTTTAAGTTCTTAATTATATCAGTATCCCGTATGTATTATATAGCACTTTACCTTTGGTATTTCTAATGATGCCAAACTTTGTACTTTAACTTCCCTTCGCAGATTGAAATAAGTGTTTCTCGTTTCCCTCAAAGTCGTTTTGTATTTTCTTCTCTTCTTCTGTTCTGATTTTATCTTCACTTTCCTTGACGCTTTTTTCTTTTCTTGCTGGGCTGCTTGAATTTCATCATTCCACCATGCATCACCAGACATTCTTCCTAGAACCGCAGTACGACACACTTTGGTCGCAGTTTTAACAATGATATCCCAAAACATGCGCCCTCTACATCTTTATTGCTTATAAGCGCCTCCCAAGTTGCCCTATCTATGCGTTCGCTTATCTTATTCTGAAAATCTATTCGCACTTCGGTTTATGTAAGTTCTTAATTTTGATTCTCGTTTGTTTCGTACTTTTTTGGTTCTCTTTCTTCTCCATCCCTGACATGAGTTTATTTGGGAGACTAGAAGGTAATGGTCAGTTTTACATTCAGAACCGTTCATGACTCTTGTATCTTTTACTAGTTCTCTTAGTCTTTCATACGCAATAAAATGTGGATCATGTTATGCCGAAACGATGTATTTGTAATAAATAAACCCTTTCCTAAGCATAAGCTGCCTAATCTGTCTCCGTTATGATTCATTCTTCTTGTTATACCATTAAGCCATTTCCCTTTCGGGGTGGGCGTGACTTGCTCGGTTGGAGAATAGTAGTGTGTATATGGGTATATAGGTATACGGTAGGTAGGAATATAGGTATGAGGTGGATAGGTATATAAGTGTTAG
>CAKNYM010006716.1:0-16670 GCA_932195095.1 Andricus curvator | reverse complement strand
CATATATGTATCATTTGATATGAGTTTAAGAATTTACGAAGTGTATACATACTACGGGTATGTGTTGACTGAATCAGACCACCAGGCAAACAGTCAGTCGGCTGCAGATTATCGGTGCGAGAGCATGATCCGATGTCGCCGGTTATTCTTTATGTATAAGAAGGCTCACTTAAATCAGAATAAATTTGCTTTATTATTTTACCATTACTTTTCACACGATATGTTTTGCAACTGAATTTTAGCTTGCTGGCGCTTCTTGCCAATTTTTGAAAAATGGTTGAATTTTAATAAATGGTGGCTCATTTTTTCAGAAAAAAACTTTCTCTCCAAATTTACTTTTTCATATTTTGAAACTAAATTTTTGTATGACTGAAATTGTTTTTAGAAAACTGCTTACAAGAAAGATTATCTTAAATAATTTTCATTGAAGATCATACACTTATTTTGTCAATTGGATACAGTAGAATTGTAGGGAATGCTTTATCGAAAAGATGAGCTATTATTTATTAAAATCCAACCTATTTCTGAAATTAGTAAGAAGCTGGCGTAAGAAAGAATGCAATCACAAAAACTATTGTTAAAATAATTGTTTTTTGTAAGTTGTAAATTTTTTTCGTGAAAACACTATTTGAATTCTCAAAATCATAGACAACTATTTTTTCGATTCTTTTCTGACTAAAATGATGGACGTGATGCTTATCAGGCACGTGCTTGGAATTTATAATAGAATTTCTTTATGTTCCTGACATTAGTTTCAAAGTGAATAAAGTATGGTAAAATAGATTAGTTGTCTGAATGATTCTCGTGTTTTCATTTTGAACCAGGAATGTTGCAATGATGCTGAAAATTTTGCACTTTCATCTATTATTAAAGTCTATTTTCCACGTTTCCAATTTCTAAAACATTTTTTAATTATTATTTTATGTACAGTCCTAATTGAATTCATATTTTTGAAAAAATGTGTAGTTTTCCACTTTCCAATTACAAATTTTCTACTAACCTTTAGTGGCTTACTTTTTCCTCATTCAATCAGTAAAATTTCACTAGTAATCAGTGAAATTTCATGAAGTTAGATTAAGACAGTACAAAAAGATATCTGGAAGTATTGAAAACATTTAAAGAATATTTTAAAATTTGAAAAGATTTCATAACATTTGAAAACAAAATGTAGATTTTTGAAGACTTCGACGTAAAATTCAGAAGTGTTTTTAGGAGTGTTAAAGGTTTGATGATAATACAAAAATTTTCTAAAGATTCCTGGGACAATTAAAATTAATTTTTTATTCAAAAAGATTGATTCTAACAAAATATTTAAAAAATTCAAGAACATTGGAAAAGGTTCAACATTATTCAATACACGAGGGTTGAAAAGTTTACAAAATTTATGAAACTGATTTTTAGAAAATTCCTAATCTCTACCGAATTCGTGAACTTGATCATTTTTAAAATTGATGTGATTTAGTTCCCTCCAGCGTTCCCATAAAATGTTACTTTGTTTGTTTTTGATGTGTTGAATTCTAATTGTGATATGTTGCTCAATCAACTTTTGTGGGTAATGATTAAGAAAAAGGATATTCCTAACAATATTCAAATTCTCTTTGTAAAATGAAATGTGGCACAAGCCTAGAGCTCTGTCAACTCAGTTAATATTACCATGCTGACTTTTAGTTACTTCTACGTCCAAAAAACTGATTTTATTATTGTTCTCTATTTCATGGGTAAATTTAAGTTTTGGATGAAAAATATTAAAAGCATCAATAACTGCCTGTAACTTTGCTAGAGGAACACATAATAAGGTGTCATCGACATATCGAAAGTAAAAGGGCTAACAAAATCTAGCTTCTTGAAAGCAAATACCTCCAAATCTTCCATAACTATTTCTGCTGAAATCGAGTACGTGTTTTTATATCATCCCATTTATTTAAAATTGTCTGTTTAACCAATTCAAGGGGTATACTTGGAAACATTACAAGAACATCCAAAGAAATCATTACATGGTCATCAGGAACAGCTTTTTGAGTAATAATTTTTTGGAATTCCCAGCTATTTTGAATGTTATATTTGGAAGTTGTAATGGAATCTTTAAGTATCAAGTTAAAGTTTTGTTCTAAAAATTCCGTGGGAGTGTTAATAGTTGAAATAACCATTCTCAAAGGATAGCCATCTTTATGAATCTTTCTCAAACCATAAAATCTTGTAAGAACTGTGTCTTCGGTATTTATATCAGTCCATCTTATATCCTTTCCCAAAATTCCTTTCTTTCTCCAATTGTATAGAATCTTGGAAGTGTCTCTTCTTAATTGTTTCAACGGATTTTCATTCAATAATTCAAAGTTACCACGATTGGAAAGTAAATCTTAATTTTCCTAACATAATCTGATTTCTTCATACAAACTGTAATATTCCCTTTATCGGCATTCATGCAAATCATATCAGGGTTGTTTTCAAGGAAATCTTTTGTTATCCTGAAACATTCAGAAATTTTACGATCAATACTACTAATGTGCAAACAATTTTCATCAACAAAGCTCTTTGACAAGTTTAAAAACTTGTTTCGAAATCCTGTTGATCTAATATTGGAATTTTGTGTATACTTGATTCAACATCTTTGACTATGTCCATCATTTGTGTCGATTTACTTTTCTTTACATGGTTACTAAAACCTTTACCTAATCTGAACATTATTCAATACACGAGGATCTAAAAGTGTACAAAATTTATGAAACTGATTTTGAGAAAATTCCTAATCTCTACCGAATTCGTGAATTTGATCATTTTTAACATTGTCGCGATCTAGTCCTGTCGATCGTTCTCATAAAACGGAGTATATAATAAAACAATATACGTTTAAAAAATGTATCCCTACAAAAATGTTCTTATGTTTTGCCGACTCTTAAAAACTAGAGCAGCCAGTTTTTTATTATGTTGACATTATTTGATACACGAGATTCAAAAAATATAGAAAATTTGTTTTAAACAAATTTTCAATCTCTACCGTAGTCGTGGAATTGATAATTTTTTTAATTTCTGATACTATGTTTACATTATTCGATGCGATGGAGTTCTGTCCATCTTTTTCAACAAATAGATAATAAAAGAATATACGTTCTGAAAATACATGCATGCTAACAAACTTTTCTTGCGCTTTGCCGGCCTTTAAACAAAATTTCATCAATTACTTTGACATTATGCGATACACGAGGATTGAAAAGTATTCAAAATTTGTGAAATTCATTTTTTTTAAATTCCTAATCCCTACCGCATTCGCGAATTTTATCAGTTTCAAACTGTCGAGATGTTGATCTGCCCATCTTTCAAATGAAATGTTGTATACAATAAAAAATATACAGTTGAATTTTCGACCAAAAAAGATGGCTTCTTAGCAAAATAGTTGAATTTTTCAAAACATGATTAAGTTTTGAAGCAAATAGTTTAATTTTTAACCAAGCCAGATGAATTCTCTACTAAAAGGAATTAACTTGTATGTCAAAATAGTGGAATTTCCATATTGAGTGCCATTAATTCAGTTTGCATTTTAGCGAAACAAAGAGAAAAAAACACAATGAAAAAAAGTAAAAATTCTTTAAAAAAGAGGAAAATTGAGGAATAGGAAAAAGAGTGTGAATTCTGTAAACGCCATATATAAAATAAAAAATCTGCCTGCTGTGCGGGCACATTTACATCGCGCGCCACTGTTAGTTCTCGCGCTTCGCGCTCGATAATGTATTTACCTCGCGTTACGCGCTCGGTCTTTGTACTTCCCTAAGTTCACGCAAAATCTTTGACAATTAAATGTGAAATCATCGACAGTAGTAATTTAGTGATTGTGAATTCTCTTTTGTTAAAGCTCCTTCGGCTTTAACGAGCACATTCTCATGAAGTATCTCCTGCTTCGCACTTGAATAAAATTTGTCCAATACGCGAATTTTTCTATATTATGTTCAATTTTAATATATTGAATGCATACCATATGAATATCTGTATCTCGGTTCTGAAAAGCTAATTCAGAAATAGCAAAATAAAGTACAAATTTTACTTTTCATGATTACTTCAATATTCGTTTCTTATTTGCCAATGATCTCTATTCGTTATTATATAAATTCGACTTGTTTATTTGTTATGTTATTTTTCAAGATTTAAATCTTACGAATTGAAAATGTAATTTTCCCTTCGTGTTTTTTGTGAATATTTACAAAGCGTGAATTTTTTTAAATATTGTGCCCCTGATCGCAACTGCTCAATTCGACAGAGCAAAATACAGGAAATGTATTTTATTATTTGTTCTTCATTTCACAATAATTTTTTATTGTACAGAGTGTATATAAACAAATTTCTTTCATATAAATAAAGAGATTTTCTTTTTACCTATTTTTGTTGTTGCACAGTTTAAATGGACACCGACGTAAAAAATATTTTTTCTGATTTACGGGGCCTCAAAACGTCGACATTTGATGGAATCCCCGCAAGCCATTTTTCACTTCAAATCAATACCTTCTCATCATGATGAGAATGTATTAATTTATTATTTTTTGTGCGTCCAAAATTTGAATTTTCAAGTTTTCAAGAAAATTTAGAAAGTTGTCATCACATTCTTCTACGGCCTTTGAAAAGTAACGTTTTTTGTCTTTTTTTCATCTCGTGCTTTGCTGCGCTTAAAATTTTAATTTGCGTTTTTTTAGGGGGGGGGGGGGGATTTTGAAAATCCTATACCTCTGACAATTTCCCTTTCTTTGAAAAAAGTCGTAGGGATGAATGGTTTGAATTTTTGAGAAATACGGATAGCCGCACATCAAATTTCTGAATTTCGAAAAAAAGGTCTGGGAAATTTTGAAAATCCTCTTACTTTATAAAAAGTACTATCCAAAAATTATTGAAACAAATTTTCCACGAGTTTTTGAAAGCTATAATGTCTCGCTTAGAGTTCGTTTTGTATCTTACTTTGTTTGGCTAAAAATTGGAATTTTCTTTTTTTTCAGAATATTTTTGATAAATGAAACCAAAATGACAAGTCTTATCAAGAAATAATTTCCAAGAATTTTATAGGATTTTCTGAAAGCTATAATGACTTTCTGAGACTTTTTCCCATATTTTACATCGTGTGGCTTAAAATTTAAATTTTTTTCATAGCATTTTCGAAAAATAAAACCAAAATATTAAGTCTCATGAAAAAATGGTTGAAAGAAAAATTATAGATCTTCCAAGAAGCTACAATTCTTCCAAACTTTTTTGCTTATCTATGCCGTTTGGCTGAAAATTAGAATTTTCGACTTCTACATTTTAGATGTATAAAACCAAAACAGCGGTCATCGCTAGGCGTAAAAATGGAAAATTGGTTAACGAACTTATTCTTTCTTTTAGGACCTAAAAAAGTTGTGCAAAAGTTCAATTTGATCCATTCATTTTTTCGAGAGTTATCGTGTTTACGGACGGATAGATAGGCAGACAGACAGACGCCATCGCCAAAACTCAACTTTCGGCTTCAGAGGGTCTTGAAACGTTTAGATCCGTTGAAAAACTGTGGTGTGAAATTTCGGACAATTCTAATACTTTCTCAATCATGAATGATGAGAATATAAAAATATTGCTCTAAATAATTGTAAAAATCATTTAAAGAAAAGATATCCTTGTTTACTGATAACCGGTGGAGGTACGATAACCCCAACATTTGCTATTAGCATGTGCTTTGAATCCTATATAGTGCCCTACATGCAAAACACTTTTAACTTATTTATACAATTAAATTTTTGGCGCTTGAAAATTGAGGAATAAAATTACTTGCGTTGTTGAAGATGGTGCCACAGGACAATTTTAACTTCAGTGTGTAGGTTCTGGGTCGTATGAATAGAGATTAGGGATATCTGAAAAAGAGGATCATAAACATTTTATATTTTCAAAACCTCGTTAATATTTCTAATAACACTAAGAAAATAAAAAGATTACTAAAACTTTTCAATAATGCCGGGATAAATCGAAAAATAATTTTAACTTCACACACATTTTCTTGAGATATATAGATACGTTATATACTAAATTTGATAGGAAATAGGCACAGAACTCTAATGCAGTAATTTTTAAAATTATGAAGCTTACAATTTCGGCAGATATTAAGAATTTTTTAAAAACAAGTGCACAAAATTTGTATATTTCTTAATCTTCACACATTAAAACGTAATATGTATCTTCATTTAAAAATATTACTGAAACTTTCGAATAACGATGGAATACAAGAAAAGTACTTTCTGGTTTTCATAAAATTTTAAGATGTATATATGTGTAATTTGGTTGTATATATGTATAGTTTGGTTGTTTACTAAATTTTATCGGAAAAAGCAGAAGTTTGAAAATCGATCCACCTCAGAACTATGGTGGAGACTAGCAATTTTCGAAAAAACATATTTACAAATATTCTATATTTTCAAAACCTTGAACATATTTCTAATAACTTGAACATCATCAAAAAGTGGCTGAAACTTTTCAATAAAGCCTCGATGGTTTGAGAAATAATTTTAGCTTCGCACACAATTTCTCGAGGTATATAGATTCATCATCTAATAAAAAGAGTTACTGTTTGGTTCGCTAACATTTTTGCGGTATATGTACAGTTTTGTTGCATACTAAATTCTTTCGGAAATTTTTTTTTATTATCTATCTCACGACTACGGTGCAGATTAGGAATTTTTGAAAAACAGGTTCATAAATATTCTATGTTTTTTAAATCTCGTACATATTTCTCATAACGCAAACGTTATAAAATGATTACGGAAACGTTTCGATAATGCCGCGATGAATTGATGAACAATTTAAACTTTGCGTACTTATTTCTCAGGTATACAAAACTTATTATATACTAAATTTTATTAGATGCAGGCACAGAACTCTTAGGCAACAAATTTAAAAATTATGCAACTTACAAATTATATAGAGTTTAGACTTTTTTTTAAAGCGAGTCCATATTATAAAAAAATTTGGAATACATATAAAACTTGCATACAAAAAATTGAACAAAAATGGTTTCATCGAATTAATGTACGTCGATGTAATTTTTTGAAAGAATCTTTTTCAAGAATTCTTCAACTACAATGTTGTTTTCTTGAAAATTTTCTATTTTTACTATGACGTAAATGTTTGTCACCTAATGTGCGTCACTATGATTTGAAAAAATATTTTTAATAATTTTCCTGATTCTTTAACATTTCGTTAACATTTTTTTTCTTAATAATTCTTTAACTATGATATGTATAATGTTTTTCGATAAATTTTATTTTTACAGAAATGACGCCTCATGAATCTGCAACCAAAAAAATCAATTCTTAACAAAAGAGATTAACTTCCAACCACGTAATTTCATTTCCAACCTAAAAGATCAATTTTAAAATAAATGATCAATATTTAACTGGAATACATGAATTTTCATCCGAAAAGAAGAATTTTGCAACATGAAGATTAACTTGTAAAGAAAAACATAATTTTCTACAAAAAAAGTAGATTCTCAACAAAATATCTGGATTTTAAACGAAATAGCTGCATTTTCAAATTAAAAAGAAAAATTTTCACCCAAACTGTTGAATTTTGAACAAAAAAAGGTCAAATTTCGACATTTCAAATTTAGACATTCAAATTTTCAGTTGAAGGAATTAAATATCAACCAAACTCATGAATTTTCAACTAAAATTATGAATCTTCAACTGGAATGATTGAATTTCATACCAGTTTAATTTCTAAATAAAAAGTATCAATTCTCAATTAAAAATAGAATGGTTGAATTTTCCGTTGAAAATTTAATTCTTAGCAAAAGAAAAAACGGATTTTCATTGTAATAGTTTAATTTTCTACTGGAACAGTTAAATTTTTAGTTAAATAAATTGATTTTCAACAAAGTAGTTACATTCTCAACCACAGATGAATTTTCAATTAAAATTATGAATCTTCAACCAGCAGAATAATTTTTTACAAAAGAGTTCAACTTTTAACCAAGTAGTTGAATTCGTAACTAAAGAGAGATGAATACGCAACGAAAAATGTAACAAAATTTTCTATTAAAATTCAGCCATATTTCTTTTTTGAAGTACTATTTCTACTCTAAAAACTACTTGAAGTACTTTCTTCACCTATAATTTGGAAAGGGGAATTTCCACATTGTGGCGAATGCTGACTTGGAATAGGGATTCTTTTAAATTCCTTTCTTCTAAATACGAAATATAATTCTTTTAAAAATTTTCCGTTCCATATCAAAAATTCCCTGTTCCAAGTGAAATTATATTTGTTTAAGAAGCTTCCTGTCCTAGAATAAAAACGATAACTGTTTTATAAGATTCCCTGTTCCAAGTCAGGATAAGTGAGGACAGCAAGCGAATAAAATGTCATAAATCCATTTTGTTTAAATTGAGAAAATGATTGGTTCTGTATGTTTGAAATATCATCAATTCGATTATGAAACTAAACTGAGCGAAAAATTATTAAAATAATTAAAACGATGCAAGCTTGAATTTTTCTGCGATCAGCAGTAAATTCCCGTGTTTTAAAATAAATTTCTGATCATTTCCCGGTCAATAAGTTTCCCGGTTTCCCGGCCAAGGCGCCACCCTGATAATTAAAGTAGGAAAAAATATTCGCCCCTCGAAATGAATTAACACAGAAAAAAGAAAAGGTAAAAAGCGTTTCAAGTAAAAATGCTGCATGTAATCTCGTCAAGGGTGAAATAAAAGATGAGTAGTTTGAATTTGAAACGAAAAGGCTTTTTTTCCACTTCTTCCACAACATTTATTCAGAATTACAAAATCACTTTTTCGTATCGGTGCGATTTTGAATCATTATTGCAGAATATTCTGTACATATATGGAAGAAGTCGAAGAAATAACGATCACCCACTTTCAGGAAAAACTGGAACGCTTAGATGGTTTCAATTCAATCCTGACAGGAGGGAATTTTTACTTGCCCATTGTTTAATTACTTCAAGGGTATGATCTTCTTTTCACGCTCCCCTACCGAAAATCTAGACGATTTCTACATGAGATCGTATCCTCCCCATCCGTGACAGGTTTAGGTTAACTAATTCGGAGTGACAATAAAAGATCTTTCTTCAACCGTCAACATATGGGAACTCAAGGATTACGTTTCTAGTGCTCGGAATTAGTTTTAACCAATATGATCTCAGCGTGAAAAGGAGTTAGTCAACATTAATCTTTGCGAGAAGTGTTTGACAAAAACAAAACGACCACATTGAACTTTCAACCCGTTTTCATTTGGGAGTTCATTCGATGGAGTTTCGAAACATCAAACACTATTCCATCACAAATAAATTAATTGGCCGTGCAAAATAAAACATAAAAAACTTGTATCCTAGGAATTTGAAGAATTCCCGAAATGGAAGCTTTATTTTTTTATCTCTTGAGCAACAAGAGCATGAAGAGACAATTTAAAGGCACAAAATAAGACCTCAAGAGAATTTTTTTGGCAGGATTCAAAAGTTAGGAAAATGCGACGAAATTTCGTAATGTAGTTAACATTGCACCCAGCTTTGCATGAAATCGAGTCTCATTCACTAAAATAAAGATTCCAACAAAGTTGCAGTTGTTCCTCAGGGAAAGGAAAATTTAATTAAGATAATTTAGAACCGCGAAATCTGGGCCACAAAATCATCACTTGCGTATCTCAATATAAAATAGGAGAAAGAAAGATAATCCTTGAGTCAAGCAATGCATTGAAAAATAAGACAAAATCGATTTTAAAATTCGGTACAAGAAAGCAGGGCTGATCGTTCACTAAAATATAAACGCAATTTGATGTTCACCTCTGTGAACTCATTTCTCATGAAAGATTATAAATAATCAAACTAAAAATTTTAAAAGAAGACTTTTGAGATTAGAGCAGTTATCGACGCTGAATGAAGGGACATCTACATTTCTAGAGAATTTCTGTTAGAAAATTACTTTATAATCCAAGGCTTGAAACTGGAAAAGAGTGAAGTCAGTTTTAATGCTAATTGACAACCTCATGTAGTTAATAAGGTATTCTTTATGATGGATGTAAATATTTGGGTATTTCGTCTCAGGTTTATCGTCCTCACATGATTCGTGCCGACTTGCACACTCGGGCCCAATTTCCTGACTAGGACAAATTAAATCGTCGAATAGTCACAATTCTCATGGATTAATTTTATAAGAGGACCATTCGAGACAACTAAGGTCGGAAAGAGTCATCCAAATTAAAAATTGAAGCTGTTCGAAAGGATTCAGACTTCATAGAATAACAAGTGATGCTCAGATGATATAATAACGTTACAATCAACAGTCAAATAAACTACAATTATTGACATATCTTTTCAGAACTTTTAAAACTACAAAGTTTTCTTTGAAATAATTCAAGGTTTACTGGTATCCATACTAAAAAGTTTACAAATAATAGCGTGGTAGCAAAATGTTAAGAATTAAATTATTTCTTAGTATTAAAAAATCGCTTACAAATAGAATATTTTCTGTCATCAATAATATTTAGTAACATTTAGAAATGAATTTTATCATGGAATAAAATTACTTATTTGGAAATGTTAAGCTAATAATTTAATGATGGGATTGTAGATTTTTGTGAATGTTTTTTGATTGTGGTTCAAAAAATAAAAAAAATGAGACAAATTAAAGAAATAAATGGCTTTGTAGGTTGCCTTTTTTTTCCTTTCCTCTTTCTTCGGAGAATTTTATAGTTAAATTTTAAAGTTGAACGTTAAGAAGAATTTAAAATTTTGATTTATTCTGAATTAATTTTCTTAAATTTTAACTTATTTCATCTTTTTTGGTTTTGATACAGACATTTTTTTTCATTTTACTTTCTTAATTAGGAAAAATAATTATTATTTTTTCTGTGAAGTGATTTCCTGAAAATATGTTTTCTACTTTCTTGTAAGTGGGTAGATAGCATTATTCGGCAATGACATTTGCACCATGTTTAAAAAAGATAATTTTGTCTGGAACGCTTCAGTCTAATGCATATACATTATACATATATCTTTTAAATTAAAACCTTAATAATTTTACTTTTTTCCAAAAACATTATCAATGAAAAAAAATTTTAATTGACATTTCTTTTAAATAATTCATACTTTATGTAAAACTTATAAAACTTTTGTGTGGAAATAATAGTTACTGGTACTAGTTTATATATTTACGAGTATAATAAACAATGTGAAGTGTCTGCTCGATGCTCTGTAGCACGAAGTACTACAAGGAGACCGCACACCATGTATTTCACCTGGCGCCATTTGGGGATCGCCTTTCCTCCGATTTTCTCCATAGCGAGATTTCTTCCCAGATGAGAGCGCCTCTTCAGAGAAAATTTGTAACTAAATTATCGTCTGCTACTATAGGAATCGTAATTCCTCAATTTGCCACATGTGGCGCTCTCATCTGGGAAGAAATAAAAATCCGAGGACAGGCGATCGCGCTTGTGGGCTGTTTACCACCATCTCCGCCACAGGCGTGCGGTCTCCTTGTAGTACTTCGTGCTCTGTAGTATTGATGGGATGCTTCGTTTTGTTTTTGACAACATAACCTCACTTCTGTGTTATGCCTACTACGGATAAACTTATAAACGATTGATTTACTGGCGTTTGGCCTGTGAGATTGTTTTTATGAGAAATTTTAACGTTTCGTATAGTCTATCTATTCTTTTTTCCTTCCTCCGCCAACTGGTTTCTCGTGACACGTGATTCAATTCTAACCTCACTCTCTCATCGCAAACTTTGCTCCAGCTTTAATAAGGATTGTCACAATTCATCATGCCAGATTCCAAAAGAACCTGTAAACAGTGCAACTTGGGAATAGATGGGGACTTCTTCATTTGTCCCTGTGGTATGCATTGCCACCCTTGGTGCATCGCCCTGGCTACCAGTCAAAAGACTAGAAAAAGAAAATGTTGTCACTACAAACCTAGGTCCAACTCTCCTATCTTTCGAAACGCGACACAACCGGATTCTGCTGAAGTCACTCCAGTGACTAAATCTGACCTAGAGAAGTTACTAATTGATAATATGAGCAAAACTTCCTCCCTCCTGGAAAATCATGGAGCCTCTATCTCTGCCGAGCTCAAGGACTCGACAGATGCTATATCGTCCAAACTCAACACTCTCGGTCGCAACCTGGATCTTGCGAATGAACGCATCGACAGCCTAGAAGTCAGAGTCCAGGAACTCGAAAACAGGACCGTCGACAATGAAGCTTACTCGCGCTGTATTGTGGAGATGTCAGACAGGATGGAACGTAATAAAAATTTAATTTTGTTTCTTTGGCCTGAAGCTAAAAACGCCTCTGATGCCTCCCAGACTGTCACTAAACTGAATGATATTATTAAAACCTATCTGAAAAATATTGATCATGATCGCAACTCGAGCAACATCAAATTCTATAGAATTGGTAAAAATACGCAGACCTCTGGACCTCCACGCCCAATCAGAATAATTTTCAAAGCCGAACATTTTGCCAGAACAATTCTTCAACAATATTTAATATGGAGAAAGAAGCGTCCAGAACCAGATGATTCAGGCGAAATGACTCTCTCACAAAATTGCACCCAGGCACAGCAAACCCGTTACAACGAACTGACAAAAATATTGGAGGATCGTCGTGATCGTGGAGAGTAGCATCTGAAGATTTTGGATCATCTAGGGGAATCAAAAATTATTCTTTCAAAGCCACGTACAATGAATTCAACACATCAGCAAGCAGTCCACAGTACTCAATAAACGCATCTATTCCAGAAATGTATAGATATTTTAATAGAAAAGGAGTATTTGGAGCGGACGAAAGGTTAGAAGGACACGTACAGTTGCCTGGCACGATCTGTCGATGATTGACTCACGTGAAAAGACGACTGTATTCTACCATTGTTCATCATGTGTCCCAATATTTATTTTCGTCGACGGCTAACGTTGTGCGCATCAATACTCGCAGCCATGTCGCTTCTCTGGTCGCATTTAAATTCTAGTTTTTGTAATACGTGAATAAAATTATTTCTTAGTCATTTCGCCGCTAGGCCTCCTCCTTCCAGCTAATTTTACCCGGATTTTTGACCAAAAAGGGAAAAATTAGAACTTGAATCGCCCTGAAGCATATCATCTTAACCGACAGCCAATTTAAATCGATAATTTCTCGATTATTATTTTCAATTTAGGTCAATGATACTCACTGCAATTATTGTACAAAGTCTCGTTTGAAAAAGTGCTTTTTCCCTGTTGGATAATTATAATTTAAAAAATGGAAATGAAAAATGAAAATAATAGAAACAATTTTTGTTTATTTGGCCGGATTAAGAAATAATTTTAGGAAAACTTTGAATTCTATTAAAAGACACTTGGAAGTTTTAGAAGTTCTGAGAAGATTCAAAAATATTTTAAATTTTAAGAAGGTATACATTTTTTTTTTAAATTTAGATTTTAGAAGATTCGAAAAAAGAAGCTTCTTAAAATTTTTGAAATGTTTCAAGAGAATACATTTTTTTTATTTATAAAATTCCTGAAAATAAAACAAGAATCTAACGATCAAATTTGGACAACCACCACAAAATTCTCCTATTGCAATTCTTAAAGACAATGAAAAATTTGTTTCTTTGGACAAAAATAATAAAGAGCAAAGAAAAATGAGGATAATTAAGTAAAGGTTTTAGTAACTATGTGATAAAAAGAAAATCGAAACAAATGATGGACATAGTCAAAGATGTTGAATCAAGTATACACAAAATTCCACTATAAGATCAACAAGATTTCCGAAACAAGGTCAAAGAGCTTTGTTGCTAAGAATTGTTTGCACATTAGTAGTATTGATCATAAAATTCCTGAAGCTTTCAAGATAACGAAAGGTTCCCTTAAAAACAACCATGATATAATTTGCATGAATGCTGATAAAGGCAACATTACAGTTTGTATGAAGAAATCAGATTATATTAGGGATATGGAGGATTTACTTTCCAATCGTGATAACTTTTATTTATTGAATGAAAATCCGTTAAAACAATTAAGAAAGACACTTTCAAGATTCTAAACAATTGGAGGAAGAAAGGACTTTCAGGAAAAGATATAAGATGGACTGATATAAATACCGAAAAAAACAGATCTTGCAAGATTTTATGGTTTGAGAAAGTTTCATAAAGATGGCTATCCTTTGAGAATGGTTATTTCAGCTAGTAACACTCCCATGAAATTTTCCAGAACATAACTTTAATTTGATACTTAAAGACTCCATTACAACTTCTAAATACAATATTAAAAATCGCTGGGAATTCCAAAAAATTATTATTAAAAAAACTGTTCCTGATGACCATGTAATGATTTCTTTGGATGTTGTTGCAATTTTTCCGAGTATACCCCTTGAATTGGTTAAACTAGCAATTTTAACAAGATGGGACAATATAAAAACACGTACTCGATTAAGTAAAAGAGATTTTATTAAAGGGATAGTTTTCATTATGAACTCAACTTATTTTAAATTCAATGGCTCTTTTAATAGGCGAAAGTTTGGTACTCCCATAGGTTCAGTCATTTCTCCGATTTTAGCAGAAATAGTTATGGAAGATTTGGAGGTATTTGCTTTCAAGAAGCTAGATTTTGTTAGCCCTTTTACTTTCGGTATGTCGATGACACCTTATTATGTGTTCCTCTAGCAAAGTTGCGGGCAGTTATTGATGCTTTCAACAGTTTTCATCCAAAACTTCAATTAACCCATGACATAGAGAAGAATAATACAATCAGTTTTATGAGCATAGAAGTAATTAAAGGTCAAGATGGTAATATTATTACCAATTTCTGTAGGAAAAGTACATATTCAGGTGAAATTTTAAATTTCTTTTCGGCTCATCCTCTTCCAAACAAAATTGCAGTAATCAAAAACTTAGTTCGATGAGCTCTAGGTTTGTCCCACATTTAATTTCACAAAAAGAATTTTATATTGTTAGGAACATCCTTTTTCTTAATCATTACCCACAAAAGTGACTTGAGAAACATATCACAATTAGAATTCAACAAATCAAAAACAAACAAAGTAACATTTTAGCTACAGATAATCAGAAGTAATTGAGAGAATATAGTTCTTTTAATACTTTTGTTCTTCCTTTTTTGGGTCAAATTTCGAAAACTATGGGATTTATGTTGAAAAAATTTCCTATTCATACTGTGTTCCGTATACCATTTAAAATGGGTTCAATAATAACTTGTTGTGAATTAGTTTTTAGGAATTGCTATAGGAGCATTTTGTGGTGCTTCTCCATATTTGATCGTTAGAATCTTGTATTATTTTTAGGAATTTTATACATTAACTCGAGTATTGGACGTTAAATGGGAATTTAAATTTGATTTTAATCTAATTGAGAATTCTTAAATTAAAATTATTTTTTTTCAAGATTCCTGGGAAAATTTCAAATGACTTTTTGTTCAAAAAAATAATAATTTTGAAGAAAAAATTGAAACAGAATTCCCAACATTTCAAATGATTTCCTACGAAGAAGGATGCAGAAGATTTTAAAGCAAAAATTTTCAATTTTCCAATATCAGAGAATTTTACAAAGAATTCAAGCAACTTTGAAGGATATTTAGAAATATTAAAAAAACTTCAAGAATAATTGAAAATTTGAAAATACTTCAAAAAATTGAAATCATAATATAGATTTTTTACGATTTCAAACAGAAAATGTACAAGCCTTTTAAGTATTTTGAATCTCAAGAGAATTAAAATTACCAAAAAAGAACCTGGAAGACTTCAAGGCTGTTTTTTTAGTGTTGAAAGATTTTTTAAAAATATTAGGAAAACTTCGAATCATTTTAAAAGATATCTGGAAGTATTGAAAACATTTAAAGAATATTTGATAATTTGAAAAGATTTCATAACATTTGAAAACAAAATGTAGATTTTTGAAGATTTCGAAGTAAAGTTTAGAAGTGTTTTTGGGAGTGTTAAAGGTTTTAATATAATACAAACATTTTCTAAAGATTCCTGGGAAAATTCAAATTAATTTTTTATTCAAAAAAATTAATTCCTAATCTCTACCGAAATCGTGAACTTGATCATTTTGAAAATTGACGCACTGTAGTTCTGTCCAGCGTTCCCATAAAATGTTACTTTGTTTGTTTTTGATGTGTTGAATTCCAATTGTGATATGTTGCTGAAGCAACTTTTGTGGGTAATGATTAAGAAAAAGGATATTCCTAACAATATTCAAATTCTCTTTGTGAAATGAAATTTGGGACAAACCTAGAGCTCTTCCAACTAAGTTTTTGATTACTGCAATTTTGTTTGGAAAAGGATGAGCCGAAAATAAATTTGAAATTCTACCTGAATATGTACTTTTCCTATACATATTGGTAATAATATTACGATGCTGACTTTTAGTTACTTCTACGTCCAAAAAACTGATTTTATTATTGTTCTCTATTTCATGGGTAAATTTAAGTTTTTTGGATAGAAAATATTAAAAGCATCAAAAACTGCCTGTAACTTTGCTAGAGGAACACATAATAAGGTGTCATCAACATACAGAAATTAAAAGGGCAAAACAAAATGCAGCTTCTTGAAAGCAAAGACCACCAAATCTTCCATAACTATTTCTGCTGAAATCGAGTACGTGTTTTTATATTATCCCATCTATTTAAAATTGCCTGTTTAACCAATTCAAGGGGTATACTTGGAAACATT
>CAKNYM010006712.1:0-19140 GCA_932195095.1 Andricus curvator | reverse complement strand
CTCAAAATTAACGTAAATAAAACAAAAATCATGGTGTTTGAGGGAAAAAGTGAGAAAACAATACGCAACATTATCATAAATGATGAGAGATTAGAACAAGTTGACCAGTACGTGTATCTAGGTAGTCTATTCACTAGCGACGGAAAAATAGATGGGGAGTTAGATAGGCACATAAATAAGGGTAGACAGGTTATCGGTAGAGTAGGATCCATCCTCACAAATAAAAACATATCAAAAAAAGCTAAAATGGCCATACATAATTCTATATTCGTACCGACTGTACTATACGGTAGCGAGACATGGACCTGTCAAGAAAAGGACAGGAGTAAAATTAACGCGATCGGCATGAAACCTCTGCGCATAATATGCGGGAAAACACTGATGGACAAAGTCCGAAACGAGACTATCCTCAAAGAATGTGGTACAGGAGAGACACTAGTTGACATATGGGAAAGAAATCAGTTAAGATGGTTCGGACATCTTGAAAGAATGAAAGGTGAACGACTGACCAAACAAGTGTATAAAGGTAAAGTAAATGGTAGAATGCCCAGAGGTAGACCGCCGAAAGAATGGTTAGAATCTGTAAATGAGACATTAATTTGTAGCGACATAAGAAGCCATAGAAACACAAGAGCTTGCATGAAAAAATGCATGGACGTGAAGGAAGCTAGAGTAGTATGCCAGGACAGAAAAGTGTGGCGACAAATAGTTTGTAAACAGAGTGACAGTAGAGTGAATGACGCCTGAAACAAAGACCTTGGATACTAATGGGCCCAAGTGGAGAACCATACATAACAATTTTGTGAGGCTCTTCACTTGGGGTGATCGCTAGAGAGATTGATCAGCAACCTGGGTCGGAGCAGTGTTGCGGAATAAACGTGTCATTTAAATAAACAACACGAGAATTCCAGATCAATCTAAAATATCTATACCTAACACTTATATACCTATCTACCTCATACCTATATACCTACCTACCTTATACCTATATACCCATATACACGCTACTATTTTCCAACCGAGCAAGTCACGCCTACCCCGAAAGGCTTAATGGTATAATCTGCAACCGTTTTTAAGTTATCGTGTTCACAGAATGTGTGACATCCACACACACATCCGGACAATTGCTTAGAACATTGTATCAGACATTTTCAAATTGAGGAAGGTTTAATTAAATGAATTCAAAATTTTTGGAAAATGTTACCATTACAAAGCTTCCTCTATGAGGAAGCAAAAAGGATGAGAGTAAAATGAACGTGGTTGGCATGCAATTCCAGTTCATTTTGAATCAGCGGCGTACATCTCACTGATTCAAATTTGGAGAGTGAACCAAAAATTAATCCGTTTTTGAGGATTCAGCGTATAATTATTCATAATTTGTTTATCATTCATCTTCGATCCAAGGAAAAAAATGTATAGCTGAACCAAATACATATATTTATTCTTGATCTACTCACAAATATCGTTGGAAAAGAACCAATGATATTGGTCAAATCTTTGAAATAGGGATTTGCCGCAAAATTTATTAAATTAAATAGGAACGATTTTGACAGCGATTTGAAATTTATCATTCATTTCACAGTTAACGTCAAAATTCTAAATATTAAAAAGGCATAAAATCCTGTATAATAACATTTTTTGAATGAATTTCTCGAAAATCTCGCACTAATTGTTGTTGAATACCTGATTGGTTGCATACTGCGTGAATATGACTTTGAATGGCTGTTTTCAGATGGTTTGTTTTAATTTTCTGGAATTTTGTAAATAGCAATTTCCAAATGAGAAGTTTTAATTCGAAAAACTCACTTCTAAAAGAGAACATTTAAATTGTAAAGGATTCGTTAATAATAAAGACAACCTTTCTTTTCTTGACATTGTGGAAAAATGTTTAAAAAATGGCAAAAGAATTCTATTCATAATCCCTTGATAACATTTATTTCTGAATGATTCTAAACATTATTGATAGAAAGAACATTATAATTGTAAATGTTTTTGAATATTGAAAAATAATTCTATTCTTAACATTTTGCTAACACACCATAAGCTGTACACTTTTTCACACTTTCAAAGAGATGTGAAAAATGAAATTATGGACAGAAACTTACAATCTCTTAATTATTATTTAAGCTTTCATTTTAAAGTATTTTTTTTTTTGCAGATTTAGAAAAAATTAGGAAAACTTTTTTTCTGTATTTGTAAAACATAAAATTAAGAAGAGTCTTAGGAATTTTGAAAGGTTTCAAGGGGATGAACAAATTTTCTTAAGATTTCTGGGAAAATTTTAAATGATTTTTTATTTAACAACATTCATTTAAGAGAGTATTCAAAAAGATTTTTGAAACATTCCAAAATATTTCCCAAATTGTCAAAAAAGAAGACAATTTTTTTAATTTTGCAGAACTTTTTCAAATATTTAGAAAAATTTGAATTATTTCAAAATATATTTCAAAATTATATAAGTCATAAGTCTGAAAAAGATTCTAAAATAATTAAAAATTGGAAAACACTTAAAAAAATCCTAATAAAGTAGAGTTTCGATGCTTTCGAATAAAAATTTAAAACTTTTTAAGAAGTTTGAAAGGTTTTAAGATAATAAATTTCTTTGTTACGATTCCAGTGGAAACTTAAATTTATTTTTTATTTTGAAAAAAAAATTTCAAAAAATATAGTTCAATATTTTAAAACATTTCAAATAATTTCCTACAATTTCGAAAAAGAAGGTAAAAGATTCTAAAGCAAAATTTTTTTATTTCGCAAGATTATAAAATTTTAGAAAAAATTCGAATAAGTTTAAGAGATATTCAGAAGTTTTGGGAAGATACAGAAATAATCCTGAACTTTAAAAGAATTCAACAAATTTAAAACAAAATGTAGGTTTTTGAAGATTTTAAACAAAAAATTAAGAAACTTTTTAAGAATTTGGAAAGGTTTCAAGATAATAAACAAATTTTCTTAAGATTTCTGGGAAAATTTTAAATGATTTTTTATGTTAAAAAAATTTATTTTAAGAGAATATTTACAAATATTTTCAAAACATTCTAAAATATTTCCAAAATTGTCAAAAAATAATCTAAAAGATTTTGAGGCAATTTTTCTAATTTTGCAGAACTTTTAAAAATATTCGAAAATTGAAAATATTTTTAAAAAACTCAAAATAAAACGTGGTTAAAAAGTCCTAAATATCTTTTAAACTGACTCAAATTTTTCCTAAAATTGTATAAACTCTTGTAAGATAAGCAATTTTTTTTTAATTGTCTAGATTATTTTCTGACATATCTGAAATTTTCCAAAATCTTTTTGAATTTTCTCGAGAAACTTAGAAACAATATATTAATATAAACTTCAAGCAAATTATCAAATAACGTTAAAAAATAAACAGTAATTCAGAATTTTTATTTTGTATTACAAATTATTCTTCACTTCAAATGATAATTCGAAAAAAAATTTCTTTATGACTGAATTTTTTTTTCTTCTCACATACAACAATTCTGTTGAAAATTCGTCTTTTTGATTTGAAAATTCATCTCTCTTTGTAGAAATGTAATCTTCTTTATTAAATTGCAACTTTTTGGTTTAAAATTATGATATTTGTTGGTTAAAGATTCAACTTTTTCTTAAAAATTCGTCTCTTTAAATTATATTTTTTTATGATAATTCATCTTTTTTTTTTGAAAATTAATCTTGTTGGTTAAAACTTCATCTTTTTGGTTTTGGATTGAACTATTTTGTCGAATTTTTTCAAAGAATTGAACTGTTTTTAATTTAAAATTAAATCTGTTTATATTGAAATATTATCTATTATTTTTTTCGTTGAGTATTCATCTTTTTTGTTTGAAAATTCAACTACTTGGTTAAAAATTGAACTACTTAGATGAAAAGTCTTTTTGTTTTTGACTCGCTGCTAATAATTTTTAATTTTTTAAACTGTTAATTTAATTTATGATCGTTATGATGGCAAAATATTTTATTGTTCTTACGAATACAAATTTTTTAATACTAAGTAGCTTATTATTCGAATTTTGAGTGAACAGTATTAGTATATATTAAATTGCAAAGATTTCACAAAATTTCAAAAAATTCCAGAAGATCTCTTTGCGTTTTGAAAATTTTAAATAAATGTCAAAGTTTCGGAAATACTTTCAAATATTTCGAGGGATTTCTAATCAGTTCAAGTGATTTCAAAAGATTTTGAGGAATTTCAAAGGATTTTAAGGAATTTTAGACCATTTAAAAATACCATAAAGTACTTTGGAAGATTCGAGTAAATTTAGAAAAATTTAAGGGAAATGAGCAAAGTTCGATGAAATTCATAAAAATTCAAGTAATTTCCTGTTTAGGAAAATTCCTGTAATTTTAAATTACAGGTATAACCTATTTATTTAGGAGGGCGTCATTTGACGTAAACAGCGGACTCACCATCTTGTAACTATTTTATTGCAAAGATAATTCGCTCATCAATCGAGTCATTTCAACACTTTTTTCAGTTTCTTCTTCGCCTGCAAATTTTGAATCCTTTTCACGCTTGCCATCGTTCAATATCTGAGAAAATAATTTTACTGCATCATTATTTTTACAGTGCTTTGCCGCCCATGACCACAACCACCATGCTTTGTCCGCTTCGAACGCGGTCGAGAAGGGAGGAGTGCGCGGTTGCGCGTTTTTCTTGCAGTCACGATAACTTATATTTCTCTTAATATTTAGGAATCTTAGGAAACTATTTGTAATTTTGAGCCACCTAATTTCTTAAAGTTCATTTCCTTTAGTATCCTAAAAATGATCCAAAAATAAAAGCCTACAATCAGACTCCTCCTCTCTAAAAATAGACCAAAAAAGAATAATAATCACAAGACCTGTTATCGATCAGGGTCCAATCTGGTCGCCTCGCGATTTTAATATTCGGCACAAGAGAGACAGTGATTCGACAATGGTTCGTCGAATCGCGGCCGATTAGCATTCGCTCTACTTGGCATTCGTGCCCTTTTCACGTCAATGTCATCAACGGGCAAAGGAGTCGTTTTCGAAGCCATGTGTCGAGATGAAAAGGGGGCGAGGGAGTTTTAAAATTTTTGTTGTTGAAGGGGTGGGGTAGGGGGTGAGTGAGCCCAAGAGGAAAAAAAGTGAGAGAGCACCCAGGTCAATAAAGAGAGGAAGAGAGATGCCCGCAGAGCGCCTATGATGGCCGCTTTCCTGTCGGACGAATAAAAAATTCAGTTTTAAAGCGACGGCAGTAGCTCGACAACCCTTTGTGTGGGACATAAGGGCGCCCCTTTCGACGAGAGCACAATTCGAAGGGCGTGTGTCTCTTCGTGTGCCCTATTTACTCAGCGACAGAGCCCACACCCCCTTAACCCCGCGAGGCCTTCTCTTGTAATAGCAGCGTGGACAAACCCCTGATGCATTGTGGGTCCCCTCGAGTGATCCCAGCCAATCGTCTCCGCACGTCGATTTTATTATGAAAAAGCGAAACGCTGGGGTGGATCGAGGACCCCTTATATTGCGATATATACACCGTTTTCTGTCCCCACTTTGTGTTTACCGTTCCTGCTAAATGGTCGTAAGGATGAAAAATAAAAAGGGCTGCGAGATCCCCCCGCCTCCCCCTGAAAAAAAGTGGAGGACCTGTGAACCTCAGGATTTTTATGACGGGCGTACTACTGTTGTGGGAATAGAGATACAGGAGATTCGGCGAAATTAGAAGGGACATTTTGGATTCAATGTGAAGTTCCCCTTTGTGAGCTGTTGTCAAATTTTGAATCCTTTAATTTGGGAAAGATCATGTTTAGAGAGGTGATATTTTTCCCTGGCAAATTTTTTATTTTCCATGACCATTAATATTCTAAAACAAGCATTTTAACTTTGTAAAAATTTTTTACATGGAATGAAACATTTTCAGATTAAAATTTAACAATTTAAAAATACACTGGGACTCTGGTTTATTGGACCCCGAAATACCGGATGAGGTCTAAGGGGGCGAGAGAGAGAGACGCTTGCTCAGCGGAGTTGCGCAGTTTACGGTTCGGCACTATAAGAAGCCACAAACAAGAAGGAGAAGAAGAACGGTTCGGCGAACCCCGATATACTGTGAAGGCCATTTAAGCCTTGCCCAAAACCTCCGGTAAACCGGAGTCCCAGTGTTATTGAATTTTTGAGGAGACATAATAGAAGACAACATTGGTCACATTATTAATGCACATTAGGCAATTTTAGTCACTTTTTGGGTTACAAATTAGTCTCTTTTGATCACTTTTACTATATAAAATTTTAATCTTAGATCACTTATTCACTTTCCTCAAGTAAATTAGGCTGTGACGGTAGGGAGGTTCAATTTTTTTTTTAATTTTCATGCATTTAGAGGTTCCGCAAGCCCCATGAAGTTTAACCAGTATTTCCCATTAGACAAAAAAAAATAAATAAATAAAAATATAAATAAAAATAATAAAAAAAATTTATAATAATAATGATTTTTTAATAATAATAAAATATAAAATAAAAATAAATAGTTATTTTTTGACTGTCAGTCCCATAAGTATATTTTATAGGGTCCCAAAAAAAGCCCTTATGTGAAAAAGTGGGTGTTGTGATTTGTTCTCGCTTATTATGATTTGCTGTTTTATCATTGTTTTCAGCAATTTTCTCTTACTATTAGAATAGAGTTAAAAAGTCACGGGTTTTTCCAAATTTTTTAACTTTTTTTCAATTTTTTAGTTATATCGAAACAAGAATTAATTAAATATAACAGAAATTGTTCACTTTTCAATTAGAGTGGGGCATTAATTAATTAAAGTTAACAAACCTAATTGTTTAAACCATTTTTGTTTTAATAATAATATTTTCTTTGAATAATGGTGGAAAGTTGTGGGTTTTTCTGAAATTTTCAACTTTTGGTCCACTTTACAGTTAGAGTGTGATAATAATTCATGTAATTTAGCAAACACAATGGTTTATACAAATTATTATTGTTGATAACTATTTTCTCCTATAGTAATGCTAGATATTTGCAGCTTTTTCTGAAATTTTCTACTTTTTGACAATTTTTCACATAAATAAAGGTTATAAATAATGAAAAACAAAGATAATTGCTCAAACAAATTATTATTGTTTATACCTATCTTCTCCTATATTAATTTTAGTCGCGGCTTTTTATGAAATATTTAACTTTTTTTCTACTTTTTACTTCGTGAGATAATAATTAATGCAAGTTGACAAACATAATTGTTTAAACAATTTATCATAGTTTATAAGTATATTCTCTCAAATTAAAGTAATTCTAGAAAGTTACGGGTTTTTCTCAAATTTTCAGCTTTTCTCTGACCTTTTAGTTAGGAACAAATAATAAATATATATTAATATTAATTTAAAAAAAAAGGCTCTTGGTGAATTCTTCAAGGAAAATTTATATTTAGTATGATTCATACGGAAAATATAAAGAATATTTCAAATATCTATTTTATTTCAGAAAAATATTTTCACAAAAATAAAGCATTCAAAAATAAATTTGGTTTGAATAATATAGTAATCTTTGGGTGATTTCCAAAAAGCTGACCACATTAAGTTCAAGTCATCCTTTTTGGTTCAAAGCTCAACACTTTTATTGAAAATTTGTCTTTTCGGCTTGAAAATTCGACAATTTAACGAAATTCTTTTTTGTTTACTAAAAATTTTTTAATTACAAATTTAAATATTTTATTGAATATTCATATTTTTGGCTCGACACTTCAACAATAGAAGTAGAAAAATTATGCCCTTGATAGAAAATGTTGAAAATATTGTTTAAAATTTATGTATTTTGTTGAAAAATCGTCTTTTTTAATAGAAAATCAATTTTTTAGTTAACTATCGAACTGTTTGGAAAAAAATTAATCAGTTTTAATTGAGGATTCAATTCTTTTGTTAAAAATTCGTCTCTATTGGTTAAATTCAACTGTTTTTTATTTTAAATTAAAATATTTGTTGGTTCAAATATTAGCTAAAGTTGTAATTTGAACGGCTTTCTAAGAAATTCATTTTTTTGCTTGAAGATTCATCATTTAAGGTTGCAAATTCAACGGTTTTTTTTAGAAAACTCGTCTTTTTGGCATGGAAATTCAACATTTTGGATGATTTTTTTTCTTCATTGACTACAAAATTTTGTTTAATTTGAAATTTTAATATTTTGTTAGACATTCTTTTTTTTTGAAAATTCATATTTATTTTTGTAGAAATTTAATTTCTTTTTTGCTTAAAATTGCAACTGTCTGCTTAAAAATTAATCTGCTTGGCTTGAAAATTAACGTTTTTTTCTGAAATTTCAATTGCTTTGTTAAAAATTCGTATTTTTTGCTCGAAAATTCGACAATCTGATAAAAATTCTACAATTTATTCGAAATTTGAACTACTTTCTTGAAAATTCATTGTTTTATTTGAAGATTCATCATTTTAGTGGAAAATTAATTTCTTTAGTGAAAGTTCAACTATTTGGTAGAAATTTCGTTTTTTATTTGGAAATTATTATTGTTTTAAATGAAAATTTAACTTTCAATTTTTGTTGAAAGTTGATATTTTCAAGTTTAGAAATTCAACTCTTTGGTTGAAAATTTATGTAATTTGACAACTCTTTTTTTAGAAAGTACGTTTTTTGGTTCGGAAATTCAAAATTTTGGATAACTTTTTTTTCTTTATTGACTGAAAAATATTTCTTGGTCAAAATTTTAACTCTTGTTGAAATTTTGTAATTTCGATATGAAATTTCATCTCGTTTGGTAGAAATTTTATATTTTTTTGTTGAAAATTCAACTTTTTTGTTGAAAATGAATCTGTTTTGATTGAGGATTCATCTACTTTGTTGAAGAGTCGTCCTTCTTGGTTTTTCCAACTGGTTTTCATTCAAAATGAAAATCTTTACTTAATTAAAATGTCAACTCTTACTTGTTTGGTTAAAAATGTAATTTCTTTGTTGACGGTTGAACCACTTTGTTAAAAATAATTTTTTTGTTAAAGATTCATAATTTTAGTCAAAAATTAATCTCTTAGGCAGCAAACTCGTTTTTTCTTGTTTTTTTTTCCATATTTCAATATATTTTTATTTCATTATCCAAAATTTTCTCCTGTTTGGTAATAGCCCCTTATTCCCTATTATATAAACTAAAGCCTATTAAATATAGAGTAATTGATTATGCAATAATAAATTTTTACTTTTTTGGGGAAAAGTTATTTTATCATACCTAGACATTGAATTCTTGATTAAAACAATCAAATACAAATAAAGATATTAAAAATGATAATTAATGATTGAAATAGAAATTTTAATCACGCTATTAATTGATGTTTGTGTCGACCGAATACTTATTAATTTCTTTTATTAGAATTTAGAATAGAGGTTTGCAATATGGCACGACTTATAACTTAATATATGCATTTCTACCATATAATCATGCAATACGCAGTACGCACTAGTATCTAATTTATTACATCGACCCAATTACGACCGCCGCTGCTAATTGGATTTGCAATTAACCCTGAGATCCAGTTGTAAAACCAATCAGGCATATTTTACTCTAACTTTTAAGGGACTAATGAAAACTTATGTTATATCTAATAATTTTCTATGATTTCAACTTTTTTTTTCTTAGAAAAATATCGAACACTTTTCTTCTGCAAGAAATATGTAAATAATTTCTGAATTGGAATTGCAAATCATCAAAAAATCAGGAAATTCACTTTTCTTTGGTGATAAGCCTCACTGCCAATCACTTTTTTTCGCAAATCACTTTTTAGTCACTTTTTTAAGATAGTCACTTCTTTCAATAAATTAAAACAGGGAACCCAAGGATTTCCGAATTTTTTTTAATCCCTTGAAATCTGCTCAATTCGATAGTTCTTTTTTAGATTTTAAATTTGTTTGATGCACCCTAAACACTTTTAATTCGTCTTGATTTTTTATGAATTCTTATGAATTTTTTGATTTTAAATAATTTTGTTCGATTCACTTGCATTATTTTGAATTCATCTTGATTTCTTATGCATTTCATTGAATTCCGTTAAATTCTTCTAAATTCACGTCAATTTTTGTAAAGTTAATGGAATATTTAGGATTAAGAAATTTTTTTAAGTCCATAATTCATTTGGAATTCACCCTGTATTCCTAATAATGTATGCTGAATACTTAAAAAATTTGTTGGAATTCTTTTGAATTTGTTGAATTTGTCCTGCAGTTTTTTTCACTTGGATTCTTTTGAAATATAAATCCACTCAATTCTACTTCATTCAATTGATTCCCTCAATTTTTTTTAATTCACCCTGAACACTTTTAAACTCATCTTGATTTCTTATGGATTATTATGAATTTTTTTAATTTGAATAATTTTGTTCTATTCACTTGCATTATTTTCAATTTATTTTTATTTTTTATGAATTCCCTTGAATTTTTCTAAATTCACGTCAATTTTACTGAAATTAATGGAATATTTTAAATTTTTAAGATTTTTTTCAAACCATTTCAATTTATTTAAAATTGACCCTGAATTTCTGATAATGAATGCTGATTTTTTTGTATTGTGTTGAATTCTTTGGAATTCTTCTGAATTTGTTGAATTTGCCCTGCATTTTTTTTTAATCACTTGGATTCTTCTGAAATCCAAATTTAATCAACTCTACCTTATTCAACTGATTTCTTTTAGTTTTTTTTAATTCTTCTAAATTCACGCCAATTTTACTGAAATTATTGGAATATATTAGATTTAAAAAAAATTTCAATTCATTTCAAATTATTTGGAATTCATCCTGTATTCCTATTAATGTATTACAATGTATTTACAATTCTTTTGAATTTGTTGAATTCCCTGCATTTTTTTTAATTCACTTGGATTCTTCTGAAATCTCAATTTAATGAACTCTACCTTATTGAACTGATTTCTTTTAGTTTTTTTTTTTAATTCACCCTAAACACTTTTCAATTCATCTTGATTTCTTATGGATTATTATGAATTTATTTAATTTAAATCATTTTGTTCTATTCACTTGCATTATTTTCAATTTATTTTGATTTCTTATGAATTTCATTGAATTCCCTTGAATTTTTCTAAATTTACGCCAAATTGACTGAAATTAATGGAATATGTTGGATTTTTTAAATCCATTTTAATTCACTTGGATTTCACTCTGAATTCTTATTAATGTATGCTGAATTTTTTTAAATTCTTTCGAATTCGTTTTAATTCAAGAATTGATATCTTTTATTTATTTTTTATTTTACCCTGGGCACTTCCAAATTCATCTTGATTTTTTAAGGATTCTTATGCATTTTTTTAATTTAAATTATTTTGTTCTATTCACTTGCATTATTTTGAATTTATTTTGATTGTTTATGAATTTCATCGAATTACTTTGAATTCTTTTAAATTCAGGCGAATTTTACTGAAATTAATGGAATATTATGAATTTTTTTAATTTTTTAATCCACTGCAATTTATTTGAAATTCACCTTGAATTATTATTAATGTATGATGATTTTTTTGATTCTTTCGAATTCTTCTTAATTCTTCTGAATTTGTTGAGTTTGCAATGAACACTTTTCAATTTATCTTGATTTCTTATCGATTTTTATGAATTCTTTATTTAAATAATTTTTTTTTATTCACTCGCATTATTTCGAATTTATCTTGAGGTCGTATGAATTTTATTGAATTCCCAAGAATTCTTCTAAATTCTCGCCAATTTTACTGAAATTAATGGAATATTTTAGATTAAAAAAAATATTCAATCCATTTCAAATTATTTGGAATTCATCCTAAATTCCTATTAATGTATGCTGAATTCTTCTAATTCTTTTGAATTCTTTTGAATTTGTCCTGCATTTTTTTGATAATTCACTTGGATTCTTCTAAATTCACTCAATTCTACCTTATTTAATTTTTTTTTCTAATTCGCCCTGTAGTGTTTTAAAGTCACCTTGAATTCTTAGGTACTTTGTCAAATACTTTTGAATTCTATCCAATGTTTCTAAATTCATTCCAAATTTAATGAATCCAATAAAGTTTTAGAATAATTTCTAATTGTTTTCAATTCACTTGACGTTTTCGTAATTCACTTCGCATTTTTATGAATTTCATCGAATTCTTCTCATTTCCCTTAAATTTCTCGAAATACATAAGAATTTGATTTAATTCGTTGGTTTTCCTTTTTTTTATAATTCACTTCAACTATATTAAATTTGTCCGTAATTGTGTTCTCTCCAATTTTACTTAATTCGATAGATATTTTTCAATTTTTTAGGTCACGTTCAAATATATTCTTTCAAATTCTTATGAATTTCATCAAAGTCTTGAATTTCTTTGAATTCTTCTAAATTCACACTGATTTTACTGAAATCAGTGGAATATTTGGGATTTTTTCAATTTTTTTTTTAACTTATTCGAATTCATTTGAAACTCACTCTGAATTTCTGATAAAAAATTGAAATTCTTTGAAATTCTCTAAATGCTTCTAACTTTTGCTGAATTCTTTCAAATATACTTGAATTCATCTAAATTCACTCAATTCTACCCAATTAAATGGATTACATTTTTTGTTGATTTTCTGTTTTAATTCACCATGGAGTCTTTTAAACTCGTCCTGAATTCTGAGGCACTTTATCCAATTCTTTTGAATTCCGTTGAATGTTTCTCAATTCATTCAAAATTGAGTGACTTTATTAAAGTTCAAAGATATTTTTGAATTGTTTTGAATTCACTTGAAGTTTTCATAATTGACTATGAATTTTGTTATGAATTTCATCACATTCTTTTCATTTCCCTTACATTTTTGGAAATTCGCTCGAATTTTATTTAATTCCTCAGTTTTTTCATTTTTTTGAATTCACTTAAATTCTGTTGAATTTGCCCTGAATTGTATTCTCTGGCAATTCGATGGATATGTTTTGATTTTAAAAATTTTGTTCAATTATGTTTTTTGACATTCTTATGAGTTTAATCAAAGTCTCTTGAATTTCCTTGAATTCCTTTGAATTCTTCTAAATTCACCTAATTCTACTGAATTAAATGTTTGAATTTTTTTTTTAGTTTTTTTAATTCGCCCTGAAGACTTTTAAACTCATCTTGAATTCTTCGGTATTTTCTCAAATTCTTTTAAATTCCCTCAAATTCTTCTAAATTCTTCAATTTTACGGAAATCAATGGAATATTTTGGATTTTAACAATTCATTTATATTTACTTGAGTTTTCATTAGTTTCATCGAATTCTTTTTATTTCCTTTAAATATCTCTAAATTCACTTGAATTATATTTAATTTTATTGTTTTGTGTTTTGAATTTATCTAGAATTTATTTTGTGTTTCAGGTACGTATAACTCATGCAGTGGATTTTTTTCTATTTTAAAATAGAATTTGATGATCGTATATTGGTATGTAAAATATTGGATTAGATGTCAGGGAATTTTTATATAATATATGTACCTAAAAAATCCTGGGAATTTTAGAGAATTGTTTTTAAAATCAGGAAATTTTTTTGAGCGTGCTTAATGTTTTTATAATTTTAATATAAAAATATATGAAAATGCATTTTCTACATAAAAGTAACTGTATAGTATTGGTATTATATACTTATTTATAACGAACTTTTGCTTATCATTTTCGCTAATCCCAGGAAAATATCTTTTAATACAAATATTAATATATAAAATATGCATGGAATGTTAAGCATGAAAATAAAATTAAACAAACTGTTCTGACTATTGTTTATATGCATGGACTTTAGGAACAAATTAAAGAAATAATATATTATAGTTTTATTATTATTTATTTTAATATTCAATTATGATAATTAATATATTCATGAATATAATCTTCTTATCATTATTTTGTCAAAGCTTCCCCAATTAATCATGTTATTAAAATTCCTAAAAACCTGTACCATTAAGAAATTACTTGTCCTTATTTATAAAGTAACGTTCACAAATGAAAGTTGAACTACTTTGTTGAAAATTCATTTGATTGGATTAAAATTATACTATTTTGAAGAAAACTAGTTTTTTTTTGGCAAAGAATTAATATTTGTAACTCAAAATTTACCTACTTTATTTTTGGTTGAAAATTCAAATTTTTCATTGTATATTCATATTTTTTGGTTGCAGATTCAACTACTTGGTTTGAACTTGAACTACTTTGTTAAAAATTCATTTTGTTGGTTGAAGATTTAACTACTTTGTCAAAAATTAGTCTTTTTTTTTAATCAATTTTTCGGCTAGCAAATTTATCTATCAGATTTTGTGTTAAAAGTTTATTGTTTTTAGTTAACAATTCAACTGCTTGGTTGAAAATGAACTTTTTGGTTTGGTTGTGAATGGTTGCAAATGATCGCTATTACAAAAGAGCTTCCATCTTAAAATTTAAATGAATAGTGGAAAGGTTAAAATTATAATTCTTCACGGAAATTGTTTATTGCAAAAGATTCACTGTTCCAAGTCAGAATAATATTTATTAACAATATTTTCTATTGTATTTTATAAATATAGTAACTCCCTTTTGTCCAAAATTTGGAAGAGGCAAATTTCAAATTGTGACGAATTCTGACTTGAAACTGGGTTTTTTCAATTCTCTTCTTCAAAATAAGACTTAAAATTCTTTGTAAAAATTAAATTTCTATGTTAAAATTTCCCTGTTCTAAAATGAAAATTATAATTTTTCACGGAAATTCCCTGTTCCAGGTGACAATTACATTTATTTTTGAAAATTCATTGTTCCAAGTCAGGATATTTATTTACAACATTTTCTTTTATAATTGAGAAAGATAGTGACTTTCTTTTTATAAAATTTAAAAAAGGGAAGTTTCAAATTCTCGCAGATTTTTATTTGGAAAAAAAATTTATTTGCAAAAAGAAAAGAATGTTTAAATTTGAAAAAAAAATGTATTTGAAACAAAAAATTTTTAAACTCTGACTAACTTTGACTCGAAACGTGGACTTTTCATTTTATAAATTAGAATTTATTCCAAAGCTAAAATTATAATTCCTCAAACTCTTACAGGAATATTTTCATATTAAATTTTGTTCATTCCTTGTCCAAACGCATAATTTTTTAAATAATAATATAGTATAGTATGAGGAGTATAGTAGTAGGGTGGTCCAAAAATATATTAAATAATTTTTTTCGAATTTTTACGAATAACGTCCAAAAATTTGTTCGATTTTACACAAAAATAAACCCATTAAAAAAAATGATATTTAGAGGTAGCGCAAGCCCCATGAAGTTTAACACGTAAATTTTATTCAGAATCCTCAATAGTAACTGAATCAAGTTGAAACTCGACATTTTTTCACAATTAGCCATAGATTACGAATATAATATTACTTTTCAAATATCACCCCCATAAGTCTTTTTTATAGGGTCCCAAAGAAACCCCATTAGTGAAAAAATTAGTTTTGCGAGTTTTTGGCACTAATTATGATTTTTTTTGTGTTTTTTTTAATGCAAATTGTTTCTGATACATAAAACACTACTTGATACTGATAATTAGATTTTTGCATAAATTATTAATCAATTTATTATTGTTTTTTAGCCATTTTCTCTTAGAATGCAGATAGAAAGTCGCGGGTTTTTCAAAAATTTTTGATCCTCTGTGCAATTTTCAATTAGAGAGAGTTGAAAGTTCATTAATTCTAACAAACATAATTGTTTAAACAATGTTTTAATTATTGTGAATGATATTATCTTTGAATAATGCTAGAAATTATGTTTTTTCTGAAATTTTCAACTTTTTATTCACTTTTTACTTGGAGAAACTTGAAAAAATAATTGTTTAAACAAATTATTATTGTCTATAGCTATCTTCTTCTATATTATTTTTAGAAAGTTCCGGTTTCTTCTGAAATTTTTAACTTTTTGCCCACTTTTAACTCAGTGAGGTAATAATAATAATAAAATAAATAATAAATAAATGAATAATAATAATTAACGCAAGTTGATAAAAATAGTTGTTTAAACATTTTATCATTGTTTATAACTATTTTCTCTTAGATAAGTGCTAGAAAGTTGCGGTTTCTTCTGAAATGTTTAACTTTGCTTTGCCTTTTTAGTTATGAACAAATGGTAAATAAACATAAGAGAGAAACATATTTAAAACAATCTCTTTCTTTTTCGTGAATAATATATCTTGTTGGAGGAGGGCTGATATCAAAATATGTTCAATTCCAAATTTTTCTTTTACGTTTTTTAATAAACTTCTTGTTGTGATTTAAAACAAAACTTTTACCTTCTACTCCTAATTATTTGATTTTCTGTTTTTTTCTCCCATATAAGATAGCTTTTTTGTGTAAATTAATTTTTTCAAACATTGGGAAATGAGCAAAAATAATTCTAGATGGCAAAATTTAGCTGAAAAAGGTAGATATTTAGGTAACACAGCTAGAAATTTAGGTAACTCAGCTATATTTTATTGAAAGACGAAATCCAGCTAAACGTCTAGCTGGGACAGCTGAAACATTTTTTTCAGTGAAAATTTCAGAAAAAAAGCATTTTTATAGCATTACTAAATTTATAAATTACTAATAAATATGCCAACAGCCATACCACGCTGAAAAAACCAGTTCTCGTCAGATCACTGAAGTTAAGCAGCGTTGGGCGCGGTTAGTGCTTGGATGGGTGACCATTCGAGAAAACTGAGTGCTGTTGGCACATCGTGGGTGTGGTGAGCCCACACTTGTAGTTATTTACTACAAGAAACTAACCTAGAAACATTACTCGAATCGGGTAGTGTCACGCTTACCCTGAAAGGGAAATAGCTTAATGGTATATATATATATATATATATATATATATATATATATATATAATTTAATAGATTATAGTTATAACCAATAATCAATTATTTAAATAAGCATATTTGTTAACTTGCATTAATCATTACCTCACTAAGTGAAAAGTGAACAAAAAGTTTAAGAGTTCAGAAAAAACCGCAACTTTTTAGCACTTATCGAAGAGAAGATAGTTATGAACAATTATAAATTGTTTAAACAACTATGTTTGTTAACTTGCATTATTTAATACTCTACTAAGAAAAAAGCGTAAAAAGTTCAACATTTCAGAAGAAACCACTACCATATTGCATTAATTAAGAAGAAGATAATTTTAAACAATTATAATTTGTTTGAATAATTATTTCAGCCACATTTAATTCATTATTAACCCACCCTATGTGAAAAGTGGACAAATAGTTCTAAATTTCAGAAAAAGACCGCAACTTTCTAGCAATATTCAAATGAAATATTATTCATATTGATAATACATTGTTTAAAAAAATAATTTTGTTAACTTTAATCAATTATTTACCTCACTCCAATTGAAAATTGGACAAAAAGTTGAAAATTTTTGAATAAACGGAAATTTTCTAGCATTATTCTAAGAGAATATTATTAACATTAATAATAATCAATTGTTTCAAGAATTATGCTTGTTCACAATAATGAACTATTATTTCTCTCTAATTCAAAATGGACATGAAGTTAAATTTTTTTGAAAAAACCGGACTTCCCATCTCTATTCTAAGGGAAAATTGCTAAAAACATTAATAATTTGTTTCAACGATTTATTGAAACATCTAGTTATCAGTATAAAGTAGTATTTTATGTATTAAAAAGAATTTGCATTCAAAAAATCGCAAAAAATTATAATTAGTGCCAAAAACTCGCAAATCCATTTGTTCACTTATGGGGTTTTTTGAGACCCTATAAAACAGACTTATGGGGGTCATATTTGAAAAGTCATATTTTATGCGTATTCTATGGCTACTTGTGAAGATAAATGTTGAGTTTCAACTCGATTCAGCTAATATTGATGATTCTGAATAAAATTTACAAAAACTTTTTTTTGCCTATGGGAAATACGTGTTAAACTACATGGGGCTTGCGCTACCTCTAAATATAATTTTTTTTTAATGGATTCATTTTGGGTAGATTCGAACAAATTTGTATTCGTTATTCATACAAATTGGAAGAAAAAATTGTTTGATGTATTTTTGAACCATCTTACTCCTCATACTATACTATAGGATTATTATTAAAGATTCGGAGTTTGGACAAGGAATGAACAAAATTAAATATGAAAATGTTCCTGTAAGAGTTTAAGGAATTATAATTTTATCTTTAGAATAAATTCTAATTTATAAAATCAGAATTTACCAAAAAATCCATGTTTCGTGTCAGAATTAGTCAGAGTTTAAAAATGTTCTGTTCCAAATACATTATTTTTTTTAAATTTAAACATTCTTTTTGCAAATAACATTTTTTTTCAAATAAAACTCTGCGAGGATTTGAAACTTCCCTTTTCCAAATTTTATAAAAAGAGAGTCACTATCTTTCTCAATTATAAAAAAAAATGTTGTAAATAAATATCCTGACTTGGAACAAGGAATTTAAAAAAATGAATTTTATTGTGACCTGGAACAGGTAATTTCCGTCAAAAATTATAATTTTCTTTTTGGAACAGGGACTTTTTTAAATAGAAAGTTAATTTTGACAAAGAATTTTAATTATGATTTAGAAGAAGAGAATTGAAAAATCCCTGTTCCAAGTCAGAATTCGTCACAATTTGAAATTTCCCTCTTCCAAAATTTCCAATATTTAACAATAAATAAAGAATTATACTTTAAATCATTCCACCATTCATTTAAATTTTTATATGGAAGCTTTTTTGTAATGGCGATCATTTGCGCATCTTAATTTAAAATTATCTAATTGCAATATTCTAAATGTTTGTCATCCTATGTTGAATAAGAACAACTTTTTGGCTGTACAAGAAAATCAAAAACTTGATTCTCAACCAAACAGTTGTATTGTAAACTAAAAACAATAAACTTTCTTTTTTTTTGGGTGATTCAATCCAATTCATTTAGATTATTACAATTTCACAAATAGGAAAAAGAAATAATCCAAAAATATTTCATATATATTTCTAAAATTGCTATATTTAGTGCAAACTTATTACAAACAAAATTTTTTAATAAAAAGATTTCTTTCAAGAAATTGAGTTAAAAATATTCAGACTCAATTAAAAGAAATCAGAAAATATTCATGAACAAAAACCCTACAAATTGGAACGAATCTTTTGTTTTGTGTCTCTATTTAATAATTTTAAAATTAAGATAGAACAGAAATCCATTTTATCATGAATAATT
>CAKNYM010006711.1:0-13197 GCA_932195095.1 Andricus curvator | reverse complement strand
AACTATTTTTAAACCGTTTGAACCAAAAAAATGAGAATCAATACAATAGTTGCATTTTAAACAAAAAATAATAATTTTCAACCGAAAAGATGAATTTTCAATTTAAAAAAAAAAAACATTTTTCAACTGAAAAAATATCAACAGAGAAAGATGAAGTTTCAAGCAAAAGAAAAAAATATTTAAATTTTCAGCCAAAGAAATGATTTTTCAACGCAAAGGCGAATTTTTAACCAAAAAGATTGAATTTCAAGGAAAAGAAAAACAAATTTAAAAAATCATTTTTCAACCCAAAAGATCAATTCCTAAACAAAACGATTAATTTTCAACGAAAAGAGAATATTAAACCAAGAAAATCTAAGTTTTAAATAAAAAATTAAATGATTAATTTTTTATTCAATATATTTTCAACAACAAGAAAACACTATTTTTCATCAAAATTTAAAAATTTTCAACTACAGAAGTGAATCTTCAAACGCTACCTGGGACGTTTAACGACAAATCGGGCCCCAACATTTCTTCGCCCGCGCCTGAAGTGCTAGAAAATGTGAATTGAAAAACATGCAATTATCTTCAATTAGATTTTAGAAGGATTCTTCTTTCATCTCTTATCCCTTCTCTCTTTTGAACTCGGCACACTGGCATGGGCTATTTCGGGAGTCGTTGCGTGGCAACCAGTATCAACAGTCGCATATGATCAACGAACATACACGAGAGTATACGAACGTCGTTCGTACATGCACTGTCGGCCGATATCTCTGCCATGCGCAGTAGTGATTCCTGTGTATTTTTAGGTTATGCAACCCTACCGGTTCTAACGTTATCACTTCTGTGTTTATGTTTTGAATACCCGGTCACATGGTTATAGAAAATTTTCACGGCGCGCTACGTGTTTTACATATTTTATGGTGATTATACCAGAGTGTGTGCCCTACCTGTAAAACCTGGAATTGTCAGGGAATTTTTATATATCTGGAAAAACCTGGAAATGTGAGTGCGTTTATGTCCAATGTTATTTTTTACGATTTGAACCAAAAATATGCATCCTAACGTAAAGTGGTTTTAAGAAAATTTGTAAATGTAATTTAGGCGAAAAATTTTGTTAGATAAAATGTTATTGTAGCGTGTATCGTTTTTCCAAAAACTTAATTTCTTTATTTTAAATGTATTTTCATAGCAAAAGTTTATAACAAATTTGTAGATCTTTTTTAATTGAACAACTTTTGTCTATTCATCTTTTTTCGTACCTTACGTCGTTTTTCAACAATTTTTTATATTAGTAATGGTATTTTGCACGATTAAAACAAAAATTACGCATCTGATCAAAAAATGATTAATAAAAAAATGTGTAGCTCTTTTCTGAGTGAACAATTTTTGTCTATTAATTTTTTTCGTGGTTTGTTTCGTTTGTCCAAAAATGTAATTTATTTATTTCTTGAATCAGTTTTTTACAAATGAAACAAAAACTACGCGTCCCATCAAAAAGTGATTATTAACAAATTTCTAGATCTTTTTTGACTGCACAATTTTTGTCAAGTCATCTTTTTTCGTATCTTGTACATTTTGACCGCAAAATGGAATTTATGATTTTTCATTATTTTTTTGTGCGATAAAAATTTGAATTCTGGATTGTTCAAGAAAACTGAAAAAAGTCTCATAACAATATTGTGAGGTGTGCAAAAAGAAACATTTTTCTTCTCTTGAATTTTTTTCATATCGTGCATTGTTTGGCTTAAAATGTTCATTTTCGTTTGTTTTTTGGAATTTTGTAAATGCTATAACTCCAGTAATTTTTGTTTCATCAGAAAAAGTCATTGAGATAAATTGTTTGTATTTTTAAGTACTACGAATATCCGTACATAGAATTTTTTATTTTGAAAAAAAGTGGTCTCAAAAATTTTGAAAAAGCGCTTACTTTTTGAATTTTTATCCAAAATGACTGACTAACGAACTTGACCTTCATTTTAGGACACTTGAGAAGTATATCAGAGCCCAATCCAATCTGTCAATTCTTTCGAAAGTTATCGTGCTAACAATCTAAAAATCTACTGACTAACAGACAGACAGACATTTTGTAAAAACCTGTTTTTTGGGTTCAGGGGGTCTCAAAACGTGGAAATTTGACAAAAACGGGAGGGTGGGGTGTGTGTGTAAATTTTACACAAATCTAATACCTTCTCATTATAGGATGAGAATGTAATAAAATGAGAAAAGTATTATAACGATACACGCAAGCTTAATTGAACCAAGGGCTCGCATTCCCCCAATTATTTAAAAGAACTTTTCAAATTGAATAATAATTATTATAAGCGCTTAAAAGTCAACCAGGAAAAATGTAATTTTAGACCGAGAAAACCGGGAAATAGGCTGGAATTTTTGTTCAAAATTTTATTGGTCACCCTGTTAATTTTACATACAGTCATGATAGAAAAAGCCGTGTGTGTACGTATTTTTCGAAATGCCCCTTATTCCTAATTTTTTTTCCATGCAAATAAATGTTCGGTCGCTGGTTCAATGGAAAACCCGATACTGACGATTCATATGGACAAATGGAGTGGCCCGATGGAAGAATGTATCGAGGAAAATTTTCAAAAGGAGTAATAAATGGATGGATATGGACAAATGGAGTGGCCCAATGGAAGAATGTATAAAGGACAATTTTCAAAAGGAGTCATAAATGGATATGGCACAGTGCATAATCTAGTTCAGGGAATTTATCAGGGACAGTGGAAAGATGGTCAGCAGAATGGCTATGGAATCATGAAGTAGGAAGATTTTTTTTTCAATTTTCAGGCCTCACAGACCGGTCCTTATATCCCCTATTGTACCCTATATTCAGTTAAGGTCCCTAAAGTACCCTATTTTCAAGATGTGGTCCTATGGTACCCTATTTACAGCCCCCTACTGGAACTTCAAAAAAATTTATAATGAGATCAAAGCTTCCAAGAGTATTTTGAAAGAAATAGCAAAAATCAGGGAATACCTGTAAGAAGCAACTTCACAAAAATAATTAGGGATGCCACATACAGTCACTATTATTCACTTTTTTCTCAAATCATTTTTTATTCACTTTTTTCAATGAAAACATCACATTAGTCACTTTTCTATCAATAAATTAACTCAAGGGTTAATCACTGTTCAATTCAGATCTATACCTATTTCTGAATTGTCTTGACTTCTTTTGATATATTTAACATTATTTTTAAAGATTCTGAGAAATTTAATATGTAAAATTTTAAATGTAATAGATTTAAATAATTTGAAGAAATTTGAAAGATTTTAGAGAATTTTTAAAACTTCTAAGGCATTTTCAAGAGCTTTAAATTTGAAATATTTTAGGGAATTTTAAAAGATTCCGAGTAATTTTTCACTAATTGGCATTTTCAAGAGCTCTAACGAGTTTCAAGGGATTTCAAAAGATTAAAAAAATTTTAGGTAATTCTAAAAGATATCAAATACTTTGTAATTGTTTTCAGTAGTTTAGTGGGATTTGAAAGAATTTGAAATGTTTTAGGGCATTTTAAAAGAATCCAAGGAATTATTAATTAATTTAATTAATTTGAAGGAATTTCGAAGCGTTTGAAATATTTTAGGATAAAGAATTTTCTAGAATTTCGGAAGATATGAAACGATTTTACAGGATTTATAAGGTCGTAAGATATTTTAAAGGATTTCACGTTATTTTATAAGATTTCCAAGGATTTCAATGACTTTAAGGGATTTTAAAACTCTCAATGTATTTTAATACATTTCCAGGATTTTGGGAAATATCATCATAGAATTTCACAGGGATTTTATAATATTTTAGTGGATACAAAAATTGTTCACGAGAAGTGAGGTATCTTGTAGGATTTCAAAGGATTTGAAATATTTTAGGATATCTTAAAAGATTCCAAGGAATTTTTAATTGGTTTCAATCATTTTAAGAGATTCATTAACATTTTAGTTGACTTTAAAAAATGTATTCAAGAAAAGTGAGTTATTTCGTAGGGTTTTAAAGATTTGAAGAGATTTAAAATTATTTTTTGGATTTCACCCTGAATTCTTTGAAATTCTTTTGAATTTTTTAATTCATTTGAATTCTTATAAATTTACTCAATTTTACATAATTCAAGTGATTTTTTAAAAGTTTTTATACAATTGGTTCTGCAGATTAATTGATAAAATGACCAAACGATTTGAAATATTTAAAGATATTTTTCAAATTCCTTGGCATTTCCTAGAGATTAAAAAAATTATTCTAGGTTATTTTAAAAGATTATAAAGAAATTTTTAATTGATTTCAGTAATTTAATAGGATTTCAAAGGATTTGAAATATTTCAGTGTATTCTAAAAGATTTGCATGCATTTTCTAGAGCTTTAAAACGTTTCAAGGTGTTTCAAAAGATTCAAAGGATTGGAAATATTTTAGGAAATTTTAACGATTCCCAGAATTTTTGTATTTATTCCAATAGTTTGAAGGGATTTCAAAGACTTTTAAATATTTTAAGGTATTTTAAAAGATTCCAAGGCATTTTCAAGAGATTTAAACAATTTCAAGGGATTTCCAAGGGTTTTAATATTTTAAATGGATTTTAATATTTTAATGGATTTCAAAAAATTTATCAATCAATGGAATTTTTAAAAGTTTTTGTTTAATTCATCTTGAAGTCATTGAAACTCACCTTAAATTTTTAGGCATTTCATCAAATTCTTTTGAATCCTCTTCAATTTTTTCTAAAATTCATTTGAAACTTACTCAATGCAATGAATTTTTTCATATTTTTAAATTTCTTCGCATTTTTGTCAATTAATTTGAATTTTTTTTTAATTCACCTTAAATTTTTATGCATTTCATCGAATTCTGCTCGTTTCCCTTAAATTCCTCGAAATTCACTCAAATTTTACAGAAATAAGTGGATTTTTTTAATTTTTAAAACTTTCCAATTCATTTGAATTTTTTTGAATTGTTTTGTAGTCATTAGTCATTTTTTTAGTTAGAAGTTAGTAGGGTTTCAAAGATTTGAAGAGATTTGAAGTTATTTTTAGAAATTCAACCTGAATTCTTTTAAATTCTGTGGGATTCCCTTGAATTTTTTAATTCACTTGAATTATTATAAATTTACTCAATTATATTCAATGGATTTTTTTCAATTTTTAAATGTTTTTATTTAATTGATCCTGAAGTTTTGTAACCTCACCTTGAATTCTTAGGCATTTCATACAATTCTTTGGAATTCAATTGAATTTTTCTAAGCTCATTTCAAAGTTACTGAATTTATAAAAGTTTCTTCATATTTTAAAATTGTTATCAATTCATTTAAATTTTTTCAATTCACCTTGAATTTTTATGAACTTAATCGAATTCTTCTCGTTTATCTCAAATTCCTCTAAATTCATTCCAATTTTACGGAAATCAATGGAATTTTTTTACTTTTAAAATTGTTTCTAATTCATTCGAATTCGCTGGAATTCAACTTGAATTGTTTTGAAGTCTTATAAACTTATCCTGAATTTGTTACCCTTTGAGCGCGTGACGAAAAGTACCCTTTGGTCCCTATATTTTATCCATAGGGACTGTGAGGCCTGATACATACATACATACAGACAGACATATTCGCGAAAACCTGTTTTTTGGGTTCAGAATGTCTCAAAACGTGGACATTTGACAAACACGGAGGGGGTCAAATTTTACACAAATCTAATACCTTCTCTGAGGAGAATGTAATAACTAATGCTTCCTTTGGTTTGTCTATTATTAAAAAAAATCACTAATGCATCCTCTATGAGGAAGCAAATACATTTGCTAACGGGAAGCAAAGTTCTCGTGAAATGAGCACCATATAATTATAAATAAAAACAAAGTGGAAACACTCGAGATTGAATTCACAGCCAGTTTAAATTTGAATTCATGTTTTATTTGAAAATTCACGTTTTTGTTTAAAAACTCCACTGTTTTGTTGAAAGGTTAAATCTTTCCTTGAAAATTCTTTTTTTTTTTTAATATTCATAATTTTTATTCACAATTCATCTCTTCAGAATAAACTCTAACTATTGCCATGAAAATTAATTTTTTAACAAAAAATTTAAGTTTTTAATTTTTGATTGGAAATATATCTCTATTTAGTTAAAAAACTAATGTTTTTATTGAAAATTTGTTGTTTTGGTAGAAAATTAATGTTTTATTTAAAACGTCATATTTCTCCTTGAAATCTTCACTACTTTGTTGAAAGCTAAACTCTTTTCTTAAAAATTTATTTTTTATTGCAGAAGATTTATAATTTTTATTACAAATTCTTCTGTTTGCTTCTAAATTTAAATATTTTCTTGAGATTTGTTTCTTTCTATTTTGAAATTAATTTTTTTTTTCACTGAAATTTACGCTTTTCAATTCTAGATGGAAATTATTCATGTTCAAAAAGAAAATTCGTTTACTTTTGGTTAAAAATTAATTTTATTAGCAGAAAATTTAACTACTCCGATTTTTGTTTTTAGTTCAAAATTCAACTATTTGGTTGAAAACGTATGTATTTGGTTGAAAATTAATATTTTTTGGTAGAAAATTCAATTATTTCAATAAAAATTCATATGTTTTGTTAACAATGTAATATTTTTACTTAAAAATATAGACATTTGAAGCGACAAGCTAGACAAGTCAAGACTGACACCAAGTTTTTCTGTCATCGTGCGAAGGGTTACGGTCACGGGTCACGGTAATTTACGCCTCACGGTCGTTCAATTGGGGGGGGGGGGGGGTCTGAACTTTTTGTACTAGAATTTACATTCAATTTTATTTCCAATATCAATTTCATTTGTAATTGGTAAAATGAATAAATTTTTTCTCCAAATTAAACCTCAAATTAAAGTTTCAAAAAAGAGAGAGAGTTTGGAAAATTGCGAATGAAAATCCATAAAGAATAAAGAAAGAGGACGGCCGCCAAAATTACTTTCTTCATTTTGTTAGTTCTCCTTTATTTTCTATAAACTTTACGTAAAGATTACAAATATATGGAAGCCTTGCGAATAATGAAAATGAAAATTTTAATTTTGATGAAAATGAGAAAAGTTATATACTTTTCAATTTTATGAAACTTCTCCAAAAATACGGAAAAAATCCTGGTAGATTAGGAAATTTCTTTCGAAGTTTTCACTAATTATCGACAAAAATACTTGAAAATTATCCTAATAACATTTTTAATTTCGATAAAAATTAAAAAAGTTATATGCTTTTCAACATTTTGAAAATGTTCAAAAAATAGAAAGAATACAAATTTTTTTCTAATAGATTAAGAAATATCAATTGATTCGAGCAGATATAAGTACACAAGAGCTCCAATATAAGAGGGACTGATTTAGTAGTTCCTAAAACTCCTGGCCCGCGCAGTTTTTCTGGGGAGCAGGGCGAGAGCAGCGTCTCGGAAGGGTCGCAGTGCGCGAGTACTCATTCGATTATATTAGTTATTCCAATTGTAAATGGTTCAGGTGGCTGTGACTGTTTACGTTTCGAGGGACTGATTTAGTAGCAAGGCCAGTGCGAGGCAGCGCCCGAAACTGCTCTTATATTGGAGCTAATGTGTGGACTGCAATTCCAGGTAACCCTACTTCTTGCATGTATATGTGTTAAAAACATATACTGCACAATAAAAAGAACCATTGTCTAAAGTAATTTTTTTCTTATTTGAGCAGACATTAGTAGACTGTTATTCTAATCAACCATACTTTTTGCATGCGTATGCGTTGAAAATATATTGTACATTAGAATAATCATTGTCTACAGACATTTGTTTTGATTCGAGCAGATATAAGTACACAAGAGCTCGAATATGAGAGGGACTGATTTAGAAGTCCCTAGAACCGCTGGCCCTTGCAGTTTCGGAAGGGCCGCCGTGCGCGAGTAATCAGTCGAGTATATTAGGCATTACAATTGGAAACGTTTCCGACGGCCCGGACTGTTTACGTTTCGAGGCACTGATTTAGTATCAAGGCCAGTGCGAGGCAACCCCCGAAACTGCTCTTATATTGGAGCTCTTGTGTAGACTGTAATTCTAGTCAACCATACTTTTTTTGCATGCGTATGAGTTGAAAATATATACTGCACAATAAAAACAATGAAAAACAAAAAGACTCATTGTCTGAAGTAATTTTTTTTTATTTCAGCAGACATTAGTAGACTATGATTCTAATCAACCATACTTTTTGCATGCGTATGAGTTGAAAATATATTGTACATTAGAAATAATCATTGTCTAAAGACATTTGTTTTGATTCAAGCACCCTCGTGAAAAGAAAGACCAACTTAAGATCACTTTAAGACCAGTTTCAAACCACGTTTGGTCTTTTTCTGGTCTTTTCCCTTCAGCTTATACCTGCCTTATTTTGAGGGCATTGAAATAGACACCACTCTCTCTCTCTGAAATAAGGATAGCTGTCTGTATCAACAGATTAGCTATACCTAAAAGTCCTAAAGAACCTGGGCTGATTTATGAGCATTTATGAGATCTAGAGGCTTTAACCAGTTTCCGTTATATTTATGGAACTCTGTCCCTCCCTCCATAGTTATGGTCCTGACTCGTGATGAGCTTAATAATGATGGGATATTGGGGGTTCAAACTGCCGGGACAGGACTATACCTGCCTATACTGTGATCTAAAGTTGGTCTTTCTTTTCACGAGGGCAGGTATAAGTACACAAGCGCTCGAATATAAGAGGGGCTGATTTAGAAGTCCCAAGAACCGCTGGCCCACGCAGTTTCGGAAGGGCCGCCGTGCACGAGTACTCAGTAGAGTATATTAGGCATTATACAATTGGAAACGGTTCAGACAGCCCTGACAGTTTACGTTTCGAGGCACTGATTTAGTAGCAAGGCCGGTGCGAGGCAACCCCCGAAACTGCTCTTATATTGGAGCTCTTGTGTAGACTGTAATTCTAGTCAACCATACTTTTTTTGCATGCGTATGAGTTGAAAAGATATACTGCACAATAAAAGCAATAAAAAACAAAAAGAATCATTGTCTGAAGTAATTTTTTTTTTAAATTTGAGCAGACATTAGTAGGCTGAGGTTTTGAGTTTCATAACCTCAAAAATCCTACGAAACTATAAGTTTCATGGATTGCATGCAAATCCATATTGCATGTTTGGATTTTTTAATTTTGCGGTTATATCCGAATTATGTAACCTCAAAAGCTTTGTGAAACCGAGTTTCATTCAAATCGCAACATTTGTGTGAAATTCTGGTAACTGTCATTTTTTTTTACTTTGATATTATCGAACCTGTATCCTGTGATAATTTGTAAATCAAATCGATCACACCTGGCGCCACCTGCAGCCTAACAAAAAAAAAGTTACCAACAGCGAACTTCTTCTTTACCGACAGAGAAAGATAGAAGACAAACTTCTGCCGTGAAGCCTAAATGCATCGGTCGATATTTATGTTTTTCATAAATAAACTTTTTTCTTCCCCCAACTCTGTGCCTTGCCACAAACGGTCCTTTAATATTTTTTAACATTTTCCGAAAAATTTTCTGCGATATTTTAACTTTTATTTTTAAATATGGGTAAAAAATATTGATCTCAGGACTGACTCGATCAGCTGGTATACTCGTTACACGGCCTTAAATAATTCCCTCGTGATCAAGGAGCAATCACCAACATATTTCCAAATAACTTATTTTGTAGTAATTTTCATGACTTTTGCGTATTATTTTTCATTACATTTTAATTTTGAATCATTTTAGATTAAAATTTCGAAAATATAACAATGTCAAAACGTTAAAAATTGAATATTTTAAGATTCGAAAGTTCTGGAAATTAAAAATTGCAAACTTTTGAATTTGAATAATTTTAAATTCAAAGCGATTAAGATTTGACAATTTAATATTGAATACTAAGTTATTGTATCTTTCAAAGTCAAAGCTGCTGATTATCCTAAAATTTTTAATTGTTATTACATAAAAAAATTATAATTTAACATTAAAGCTGATTAGACAAATTTTTCTAAAATCAAAAAATGAATTGAATCATTGTATAGAAAACTATAAAAATAAATAGTAATTATAAATGGCGAACATTAAAAATGAAAAAAATTTCTACTCTGGAGCATTGAAACTTAAGCGAATGCGAACTTCATTTAAAACTGAAAAAATTGTTAATCACAAAAAATTGTGATATTAAAACTTTGTTATTCTCAAACCTTTTACAATTTCAATTATTTGAAGTATATTTGAATCGCTTAAAAATTAATAATTTTTAAATTGCTAATTACACTTCACAAAACTTAACCCATTCAATTTCAATTGCAAAATCAAAACCTATGAAATGGAAAAATTAAAAATGCAACTTTCAACATGTAAATTGAGAACTCTAAAATTGTAAAAATTTATAATTACTGATAACAGAGGACTTTTATCCTTCGTGAATAAAATTAAAATTTTCATACGAAAACTAAATTTTACATAATTGAAGCATTTAAGACCAAAAAATTTTTACTCAAACAAAATTGATAAGTCTAAGATTGCAACAATTCAAAATTATTGAAATTATTCATTCCTGAAAGTTTCCAATCAAATTTTTTTCAATTTGAAATTATTTATTTGTTTAAATCTTCAACCAAAAATCGGACATCTTCCCGGGTGGGTGGCTTCATTGCAACTCTTCGAGGTCTTTCATCCTTCGCTAAAGCTGAAACATTGAGCGTATAATTAATTGAAAGTAATTATTAACAACATTTGTAATGGACAGCAGATAACATTACTTTTAAATGCTTAAAATACTTGTTTTAATTCAATATATAAATTTTTTAATTTACCTTGTCGCCTATGTAAAATCCAAATCACTACACAAAAAACTCGCTGCAACTCGCTGAAAACTCGCTGAGAAATAAGTGGAAATAAGTTTTTCAGGCTATTTTGGCTTATGTTATGGTTCGCGCCGCAGTTTTTAAAAGTCAACCTTCCCCTTGCCCCGTTCACGCGCTGACGACAGCAGCGCGCGTACAATTGGTCGGGGAACTAAATATAATCATAACCCTGTATCTACATGGGCGCTCTGTATCCGCTCACTCTCCATGTTTCTCGGTTGATCGGAGCTCGGAGTGCAGGTGGCCAACCGTTTTGGTTACTTTGCGTGGAGATCAAATGTCCCTAGGCGGCCACTGCCGGTTCGCAAGATGGCTGTCGCCGCGCCAGTTTTCAATTGTTTAAAGGGAAAACGTCACGTTTTTGCAAAATAGTGAATTGTGATCATAACCTACAGTTGAAGTGAAATAAAAGTTTGCAGAATGGAAGAGCAAGAATTGTTTATTGGTTGGATGTGTACTTCGTTTTTAGAATTGGTTCGTCAATACAGAGAGCGGGAAAAGTTGAAAAAAAACTGAAATAGATCGGCGGTGATGGGCAAAATTTTTTTCAACTTTTCCCGCTCTCTGTATTGACGAACCATTTCTAAAAACGAAGTACACATACAACCAATAAACAATTCTTGCTCTTCCATTCTGCAAACTTTTATTTCACTTCAACTGTAGGTTATGATCCCTGGCGGTTATGTCGACGGATAACGCCTATTAACTGCTACTGAACGACGATGCGTTTGAAGTCGCCTTCAGCGCACGTCATCGATAAGTATTATATTTGTTTAAAGTTTTTAATGTTGCAAGAAAAACTATTGCGATTACTCTGTGACCTTTTAACGCGAAATTTCACGTAGAAACCGAATTTCAACAAGTGAAATGTTAATCTTTCTTTTTAAATGAGTTTTCTTGCATGATACGATGTAGATACTATAAGGATACGCTGTAGCGTATCCGTTCCGCTCGTTCGGTCCGCCAGGGATCACAATTCACTATTTCGCAAAAACGTGACGTTTTCCCTTTAAACAATTGAAAACTGGCGCGGCGACAGCCATTTTGCGAACCGGCAGTGGCCGCCTAGGGACATTTGATCTCCGTGCAAAGTAACCAAAACGGTTGGCCACCTGCACTCCGATCAACCGAGAAACACGGAGAGTGAGCGGATACAGAGCGCCCATGTAGATACAGGGTAATAGTACGCGGCCGGCTACTTCTCATTGCGTTGCCGCCCCTGGACTACACAGAAGTGACTTATTACTAGAGAGGAAACTCTCGCATCGCCTACGTTGCCTACTCGACCACGGGTCGCATACGTAGATTGGAAACTCGCTCGCTGATTCTACTTTGCTGAGTGGAGTAGTGGGGGTGCTAAGACCCTACAGCGCTGCGTAGCTACTGCCCTCTTCGTACTACCTTCCTCCACTCTTTCTCTGTAGGTACAATCGTTGCTCTGGGGTTCTAAGGGTAATGATTTTAAATCTATTATCCTCGCAGCTTCTCCCTGTTATCTCAAAACATCGGTAAAGTAGCAGCAGGTATTCTAACACAATTTACAAAATAACAATTCAATATAAAATGATAGTACTTTTCAAATTCTAATCCTTATTTTATTTGTACAGAAAATAAATTAGTGACAATATCAAAGATTTTCCACAAAAATTAATTTTAATGCTGATTTTGTAATTAGGTAAATACTTATTTTTCCAATTGATATTTCACATTCCGGTGTATTAAGTAAAGATGATATAAATGTTTCTTTAAAATGGATCAAGAAACATGTATGAAATTTTGATTTTCTTACAGCAATTTTATAATAAATAATTTGAAACAAATTAATCAATATTGATCCTAGGTTAGAAATGAACTGCACCAATCAATTCTATGTAAAAATGAACTCCAGAAACTTATACTAAATTTTCACTTACATTCAAAACTTTTTTACATTCTCATTCTAATGAGAAGGTATTGGTTTTATGTAAAATTTGACATAGTCGGTTTTCATCAAATCTCCACGTTTTGAGACCCCCTGAGCTAGAAAAAACGATTTTTAAGAAGGTGTCTGTCTGTCTGTAGTCTGCCTGTCTGTCTGTCTGTAGCCACGATAACTTTCGAAAAAATGATCAGATTTGATTGAGCTTTGGCACACTTTTTTATGGCCGAAAAATAGAGAAGGAGTTCGTTAACCAGCTATTTTGGAAGAAAACCCAAAAAGTGAGCACATTTTGAAAATTTTTGAGACCACTTTTTTGGAAGATTTGAAAATTCTATGTACGGTTATTAGTAGTACGCAAAATGATGAACAAAATATTCTTATGACTTTTCGTGATAAAAAAAAAAATTACTGGAGTTATAGCATTTTCAAAATTCCAAAAAACA
>CAKNYM010006706.1:0-11590 GCA_932195095.1 Andricus curvator | reverse complement strand
TGTTTCTATCATACGGTTCAAATGATTTTCAAATCAAATATCGAGCGTGAAGCGCGAGTGTCTGGATGAGAATGTGTTCCTTAAGGTCGATAGAACCTTGAGTAAATAAAGTTCCTTTTCAGTCTAAAATAAAAACAAATTTAACGATCACTTAATATGTAGAGGTTTTGATAATTTTATAATATTTGCAAACAAACTTTTTCTTTTCATCGAAGTCGAACACGAAGTTCAAAAATCTAGAGGAGCCGAGCGTAAAGCGCGATGTAAATACGCCCGAGCGCGTAGCGCGAGGTGAGTACATAATCGAGCGCGAAGCGCGAGATAAATATATGATCGAGCGCGAAGCGCGAGATCCAACAATCGCGCGCCCTCGTTGAACCCTTCTTTTAAAACTTAATTTTTTTGTTGAAAATTTAACTAATATGTGGAAAATTTATATTTTTTAGTTTAAAATTCAACTATTTGGTTAAACATTTATTTTCTTGATTGGAGATTCATTTTTTTTAATTAAAAATTAATTTCTTTAACTCAAAATTTAACTATACTATTTTTAGCTGAAATTTTTTTTTAGTTGAAAATTCAACTCTCTGGTTGAAACTTTATCTTTTTTATTTCAAAGTTTAACTATTGTGTCAGAAATTCGTTTCTTTTTTTGGTAGAACATTTTTTTTTCAACTGAAAATTTAATTATTTTATTTGTGGTTGGAAATTGATATTTTTCAGTTGAAAATTCAACTATTTGATTAAAAATTAATTATCGTGGATGAAGATTCATCACTTTACTGGAAAATCATTTTTTTTGGTTGAGAATTTAACAAATTTATTAATCTTTCTTTTTTTAAATCATTTTTTTCAACTGAAAATTTAACTATTTCAATTTGTATTAAAAATTTATATTCTTCAGTTGGAAATTTATTTTCTTGGTTAAATATTCATCATTTCATATTAAAACTCATCTCTTAATATAGTTCAAAATGTAACTATTTGTTCAGAAATTATTTTTTTTAGTTGAAAATTAATTATTTCAACTTAAAATTTACCTATTTCATTTTTGGTTAAAGATTGACCTTTTTTAGTTAAAAATTCAACTATATGGTTAAAAATTCATTTTGTTTGGTTGAAGATTCATAATTTTATTTGAGAATTCATCTATTTCGTTGAAAATTTTTTTGTTTTGTTTAAACATTAATTTCATCAACTATAAAATTTAAGTATTCATTATTTTCAGTTGAAATTTTATCTTCATTAATTGATAATAATTTAAATATTTGGTTGAAAGTTGAACTAGTTTATTAAAAAATCAGTTTTGCGGTTGAGGATTCATCATTTTAGTTGAAAATGTTTCTCTTTGGTTGAATATTTATAATTTTAGTCGAAAAATTATTTTCTCATTTGAAAATTTAACTATTTTGTTGGAAATTCGTGTCTTTTATTTGAAATTGAATCTTTTGTACAGAAAATTTAACCATTCCATTTTTGTTCAAAAATTTATCATTTTCGTTTGAAAATTTCAACCAATCCAACTTTGTGGTTGAAAATTAATATTTTTTAGTATAAATTCAACTATTTTTGAAAAATTCAGGTATTTTGTTGAAAATTCCACGTGTTCTAAAACATGTTCTGTGGGTCCTATAGGAAGCTGTAAATGTTCTACACTTTAAGAAAGAAAAAAGTTTGTTTCCAGATCCCTATATATTTCAAAGTCAAATATAGGAAAATTGGCATTTTTTCACATCCGAAATGACTAACCTACGATTTTCAATAAAAAGTATAACAACTACGACTCAACAGCTATAAATAAAAATTAAAAATTAATTTCTCAACCAAAAAAAGGATCATTTGTTCTGAAATTCTCAAAATGCAATATTTCTACAACTGTAATTTTTTGTTAAAACATGCACCTTTTTGTACAAAAATGTACAAAATGTAATAAAAAATACAACTAGTTGATTTTTGCTTGTATTTTCTTGCAGAAAGCAAAAAATTAAATATAAAGTATAAATTTCTACGATTGAAAAATGTGTATAACTTTTTATTAATATTTTTTTTACTTTGTTGTAAAAATCTACAAGGTATTGCAGAAAACGGCAGGGTTTTACTTTTTTTTTAATTGTAATATACCAATTTAACCGAAAAAAAAGATTTAAATTTTTACTTCAGGCCCGATTTTTTTATTTTTCTCAATCGAATTTATTATTTAACCAAATAGAACGTCAAAACTTGACATTTTACGAATATTATTTTTTTCTATCAGAATCATTGCGATACACTTGAGGACCATAAATATTCAGTTTAAGATTTAGGCTAATTGTTGTAAACAATTTATTTATTCAAAACAGGCGAAAATGTAATTTGAAACTTCTCAAGTGCATACCCATAAGATCTCAGTTAATCGTCCACTGTCAATGAGTACAGTCGCATTTTAGTTGAAGCTAGAAAAAACAAATATCAATTCATATGTACGACTATTCTTTTTTGAAACTATATTTCCATAAAAAGACATTTAAAGTCATTTTTCATAAAAATTACTCAAACCGCGAAACTAAAGTGTAATTTCGAGACTAAGGAGATTTTGGTAGAGATCCTCGAAGACAAGAGTCGGTCCAGAGCGAAATAATTAAGTCAACTTTTCCAGCTAAGTTTTTCATTACTATTAATTTTTTCGTTTCAAGATATTTTAAAGGACTTTTAATATTTTGGAGAATTCTATAAAATTCCAAGGAATTTCCAATTGATTTAGGTAACTTAAAGAGATTTCAAAGATTTTGAAATACTTTGAAGCTTTGAAACACCAAAGATCACGGAATTTTACAATATTTTGAATACGCCTCAAAAATCTACTCACAAAAATTCATAAATTTCACAGCATTCCAAAGAATTTAAAAAACTTATTATAGGTACTTTCAAAAACTTTGAAGTTTTTCTTTTCAGGATTTCAGACTCTTGATAATATTCCGACCGAATTTACAATCTATATTAATAATTTAAAAAAATAAATAAAAAAATAAATGAATGAAATAAAAATTTTTCGAGGAATTTTAGAAATTTTGGTCCGATACAGTGTTTTTAAGAGATTTCAAGAAATTCTTTCGAAAAAAAAGGATTTTTGGTTCTATGCCTAGAGGTAGGCCGGGAATTGGCAGGTGGGAACATATGAACTCCTATCAAATACAACGCTGCTGAAGGCTGGTGACCTTCTCAGCATAAATCACTATGCTATTGAGACTTTCGGTTTCCATTTTTTGTCCTGACCCCCTCCCCAGTAACAGAAGTTTTGGTGGGACTGACGTTACAACTAGACTCTCCACCGTACGACGAATCACTACTTAACTTGGACATGATTTGGACTCGCAAAACAAATTTCGCGCATAAAGGTGGTAGTTGGGTGTACAATCTAAACAATGAACAATACAAACAATAAAGTAGCCCCGGAATGGACTGAAACTTTGATTAGCGAAATGCGTACACACGGTAAACGTAAAGGTCGAGTTTCAGGTGATGAATGGAGACTGGGTGTTTGGAATGCTAGAGGAGTGGATGGTCTTAAGGTAAGAGAACTACGAGGAACTATGCACGTAATGAAACTAGATATTTTATGTGTACCTGAGACGAAGAAAAAGGTTTGCGAAAGTAGAAACATAGAAAATGGGATGTTGAAAGGCGGTTTTGAAATATGGTCAGGAGTAGATAATGAATGACATGGTAGTCAAGGTTTAATCATGAATGAAAAAGCAAGACAGCATCTCAAAGATCATGATTTTGTATCTCCCAGATTGTTGCGGGCTGGAATGAAGGTAGGAATTAGAAGATTATTCATCACAGCATGCTACGCCCCAGTTGATAGCGATTCGAGGGAAATCAAAGACGCCTTCTGGGACACTGTAAATTATACAATAAGTACTTGCGATCAAGGTAAAAGAATAATTTTGCTAGGAGATATGAACGGATGGTTCGGCGTCCGACGTCCGGATACAGATACAGAAAGGGTACTAGGTAAATTGGCGGATTCCAGAAAAAATTATAACGGGGAAAAGTTAGTTAGCTTATGCTTAGAAAAGGGCCTATTTATTACAAATACTTGGTTTCGACATAACATGATCCACACTTACACCTGGTGTAATGGAAAAAACCGCCGTATAATCGACTTCGTTATTACAGATGAAAGACTAAGAGAACTATTTACAGATACAAGAGTCATGAAGGGGTCCGAATGCAATACTGATCATTACCTTTTAGTCTCCAAAATGAACTTAGGGCAGGCATGGAGAAGAAAGAGAACCAAACAAACGAAACAAACGCGAATGAAGGTTGAAAATGTACAGAAAGCGGAAGTGCGAATAGATTTTCAGAATAAGATAAACAAACGCATAGATGGACGCGCGTGGACTTTGCTACGGGATGTTATTGTTGAAAGTGTGATCCAAGTGTGTGGTACGACAGTGGTAAGAAGAAAGTCTGGCGATGCGTGGTGGAATGATGAAATTGAGGCAGCCCGGCAAGAAGAGAAAGAAGCGTACGAAAAAACGTTGCACATCACAGGTCTTAGCGATGAGGAGAGAAATAGGCTCGAAAATGATTACAGATACAAAAATACGAAATTTAAACGAGTAGTCAAGGAAAGTAAAGAGAAAATCAGAACAGAAGAAGAAAAGAAACTCCAAAACGACTTTGAAGGAACCAAGAAACTATTATTTAATAAAATGAAGGAAAGTAAATGTACAGAGTTTGTTAGCATGAGAAACAGCAAAGTAGAAATGCTATATCATATAGACGGGATAGTAGACGCTTGGAAAGACTTTTCTAGAGAATTATTTGGAGGTGAAGATATAGGGCAACAGAACTTCGACATAGAACATAATGCATTAGAAAACCGAGTTGAAAAAGTCTGTGTCACTGAGGTTAGAGATATAATTAAGAACATAAAAAACGGTAAGGCTGCTGGTTTGGACAGTATTAGCGCTGAAATACTAAAATACGGTGGCGAGTACTTACCTTACAGGCTGTGCGAATTGATAAATTTATGTATCGAGATGGGAGAAGGTCCAGACGATTGTGGGTGGCTCCCACAAGCAATAGAAACAATATATACAGGTAATAAAGCGAGTGTAAGGAAAAATAGAAAACTGAGTGACTGGTTCAATATTATGCAAGGCGTGAAACAAGGATGCGTTATCTCCTCATGACTATTTACCATATTTATGGATAAGTGTCTAAGAATGGCCCTCTTCGACGAAGAAGGTGTAGATTTCGAAACAGTGAAGGCACGTGGGTTAGCTTTTGCAGATGACAAAATTGTTATGGCAGAATCAATCGAGGACCTGCAAAGAATGTTCAATAAACTTAATACAAGCATGAAGAACATGGACCTCAAAATTAACGTAAATAAAACAAAAATCATGGTGTTTGAAGGGAAAAGTGAGAAAGCTATGTGCAACATTGTCCTAAATGATAAGAGATTAGAACAAGTTGACAAGTATGTATATCTGGGTAGTCTATTCACTAGCGACAGAAAAATAGATGAGGAGTTAGATAGGCGCATAAATAAGGATAAGCAGGTTATCGGTAGCGTAGGGTACATTCTCAGAAATAAAAACATATAAAAAAAACTAAAATGGCCATACATAATTCTATATTCGTACTGACTGTACTATACGTTAGCAAGACATGGAACTGTCAAGAAAAGAACAGGAGTAAAATTAACGCGATTAGCATGAAACCTATGCGCACAATATGCGGGAAAACACTGATGGACAAAGTCCGAAACGAGATAATCCTCAAAGAATGTGGTACCGGAGAGACACACATTTGCTAACGGGAAGCAGAGTGCGCGTGCCGTTCGAAATCTATTCATTAACTAAATTAAATAATTCTAAAAAGCTCTTCTATCTACGAACGTTTTTTTTAAATCGGTACAGAGCTATTTTGTCAATGAAAAAATCTAAAATTATGGGAATTGAAATTACATTCTAAAGATTTCTTTACTTTTCAAATATTTTTTTTATAACAAAAACGTAGTGCATGTAAAATTAAAATAGTTTACAAAAAATTTATATTTGGTTCATTATAAAATAAAATCGATAAACGATATCACATGAATTCATCATATTAATTTGTGTAATAATGAATCCTCGGAAGAGATAAAATTGAAGGAATAAAGATCTGTTTTTTAGAACCTTTGTTTAAACTATGAGCGCCCGTGTGGAAATTGCCAAATGTTTACCCAATTACAAGTTTGGCCCCAACTTGGAAAATTATTTCATTGCTACCACAGGGTTAATATCTTAAATCTAGTTTAAACCAACTCTGTTTCACAGCCCTTGATTGCAGCGCCACCAACTTGGCTGTGCATCTGTTTTCAGTCGCGTTCCATCCAGGCTTGGTCAACTCTGGGAAATAAATGGCGATATCCCGCGCCATCTGTGATGACCCAGAGAACTACAGATGCGTGCATGTATTGGTCTTTATATATGTATATGCCCCTTCCTTACATATGTTGAATACTGAAATAATTCAACAAAAAAGGGATAATAAAGACAAAATGAAGCAAATAAGAAACGAAAAATATGAAATTAAAGATAATTATCATTCTATTTCCCATTTTACGTTTCTCATTCACTTAATTTTGCTTTTATTTGAAGGACTGCAATACAGAACTACATAACCAACAAAATCACAGCCACAAGCCACAACAAACAATTTGCCGCGCACGCGCTTTTTACATCGCCCCACCCGTTGGCGTTGAAAGTTAGCGCCATCTGCGATGGGCCAGAGAACTAATATCGCACCCCTCAATGCCTCTCTGACCCCGCGCCAAAGTCCTAAGAATTCGCCATTTCGCTGCAGAGAGTTGACCGAGCCTGGTTCCATCTTCAACCTCGTGAACACAAGTAGATGACAAGTAGGTTAGTTTGAGGTTATGTTGGCAAGTTTTTTTGTGATTTCGTATGTATCAATTATTAAAGTGTGATTCAAATTATCAAAAATTCCGAAAGTGAAATGCACTAGTCACGTTCGGAGACATCGAGTTGTTTCCGACATTCCAAGATTCCAGTACGAAAACGAAAGTGAGTAAATAAATCATAAGTAATTCATGTTTATAACGCAATGAAGTCGAAATTAAAAAAAGATATTAATGCTGTATTTTTGTGAAAGAATAAATAATTTGCACATTCATAAGACTACTACTTGAGCCTACTTTTTGACAGGGAAAATCCAATTCGAAAATCCATCACCAATATCATCAAAAAGTACATGTCAAGAGAATTAGCCATGACATTTACAGCTACGAAGAAAATACCAAATGAATTACTTTTCAAGGAATTTTCCCGTGTGCTCTTGTATTCTCGATAAGAAAATTATTATTACAGCGATTAATGATAATATATATATATATATATTATAATTTAATTTAAACTTCAATTTCACATTTTTTCATTTTACAGGTGTTTGTGAAAAAATTTTAACTAGAAAAATCAATAAAGCCAAGTTGGGGCCAAGTCGGTCGGTAAGATAGGCTCTGGCTGGGTTAGGCGTTTCATTTGTGGTTTGGTCCTGTCTAAATCCCCAACTTGGGGCCAAGTTTTTCCTATTTTGGGCCCAGCTAGCGCCATGACAAAATTTCCACACGGGCGTATGTGGATATAATTGTTCAGATACCGCTTTTTGTTCTATAGCATACAGGTATACAAGGACATATACCAGAAAATCTCTATGAAACTTCATTGTTGAATAAATAAGTAATTGAACATACGCGAAAGCCGCTAGGAATGAAAAAATATATATATATATATACCTGCATGCTATATAATACATTTCAATTCACCTCCAAAAACGTAGTATTTCCATACATTTGTATGGAAATACTATCTCCATACAAATGAAAATTTAATCAGAAATTTAATCAGATCATTTAATCAGATAATTTCTTCGAAAGTTGTCGTGTTGGCAGACAACGACGACAGACTGAAAACCAATGTAAAAACCATTACTCCTCAATCAGTGAGTCGAAAAAGGTCCTAATCAAAATGATCATAATAAAAAATGGTAAGTGATATCATTATTTGCGAGAGAAAATCTTGACACTAATGAGTTCGCTATTTCACATATACGTGACATAACGGCAACTTATGTATATATTTGATCTCTGATGATGCAATGGAATATTCCTTAGATACAGTTAATAACCGAATTATTCACTGAAGCATTGATCAATTTGTTCTCTACTTTGCGAAAATGAGGTTGGCCTGTAGTTTTGTTTTCACTTTGGCAGGCATCGTTAATTCTATTGGTAAATATAATAATATAATATATCTGTAATTCTTATTATATTTCATATAATACATGCATGAATACGACTATTTATCAGGCCTGTGGAGCGATTCTAAAGTCCCTCTTTCCAGCTTATAGTCATATAATAGCCATTTGTATATTTACACTGTAAAAACTAGAGATTTATTTTCTTACGGTATTATTTTTGTATGACCTATTTTTAAAAAGGATAACTTCATGCTGTTATTTTCAGTGTTAAAAGAAACGATTCTGGGTTCCCATCAGTGGTCTCATTCAAGTACCACTTGAGACTAATTTTTCTCACTCTTATTGTTTTTACAGTCTATGACGTCAAAAAGTATGGCGTCATAGATATACATGGCCATTACATACCTACGAACTTGAAAAGCGGCACTTAAAGTCGGTTCCTACGACTTGCACTGGAAAGATACACTCTTCAATAATGACCCTATTTTCCCCCTTGGTGCATAATATACTATCAGGCTTACCACAAATAAATTATTTTTTAACATAATAATTCATTTTCAAGCAGATAGTAAAACCTGACAAAATTAATTTTGTAATTTTTCACCAAACAGTTGGATTTATGAACAAAGAGTTGGATTTTTAATTGAGAGCGAGGAATTTCCAACAAAATAGCTAATTTTTTCTTGAAATAGTTGAATTTGCAAGCAAATAGTTAAATTTTGAACCTACGAAAACATTTTCTACCAAAAAGGCGAATTCTTAAAAATTTCGAAAAATATAAAATAAGAAAGAAAAAATGATCAATTTCCTTAAAAATGGATTTATAGATTGCAATAAAGTTATTTACAATGATTTAAATATAGAACGGGATAATTGTACATGTATATATGTATTACTATATTATATATTATTATCTCATACATAAAATCGAGTGGCCTAAAACGTATGATGCACCATAGTTTTTGACCAATCGGCACCAAATTATGCACACATATTCTTTGGGCTCTCAAACAGGTAGTCAAAGTGTTGGGGCGGGAAGCAAATGGGAAGGGGGCAATACAAATGAAAATTTAATCAGAAATATAATCAGATAATTTCTCTGAAAGTTGTCGTGTTGACAGACAACGACGACAGACAGAAACCGAAGTAAAAACCATTACTCCTCAATCAGTGAGTGGAAAAACGTCGAATCTTGGTGAATTTGGCGACACTCAATTTTTACATAAAACCAATACCTTCCATTTGAGATGAGAATGTCTTAATTAAAATGATCATGATAAAAAATGACAAATGATTTCATTATTTGCGAAAGACAATCTTGACACTGATAAAGTCGTTTTTTCACATATATGTGAGATAACGGCTACTTGTGTATATATCTGTACTCTGATGATGAAATAAAATATTCCTTAGATACATTTAATAACCAAATTATTCACTGAAGCATTAACCAGTTTGTTCTCCTCTTTGCGAAAATGAAGATGGTCTGTACTTTTGTTTTCACTTTGGCGGTTATCGTTAATTATATTGGTAAATATAATAATATAATATGTCTGTAATTCTTATTATATTTCATACATATAATACATGCGGCGCATGGAAACTCCTGAGGAACTCCTACATGTTTATACGGTAGTCTCAGATGAAGTAGCGGTGGGGGGGGGGGGGGCATACAGGGTAATCAAATGCAAATCACCGCGGGTAACAGCTAGTATATTGTATATTATGTATAATTATTATTATTATATATGCATATCAATACATGCATTTTTGATATATTTATATACAGAAAATAAAAGTAAATAAAGAGAAAAAACTCAAATAAAGTATAAACATTATTTCCAAATGAGATGTTGTTTTAAAATATCAGTTCCTTGATATAACAGTTTTGAACTCAAAATGAGACTAAAACTAACTAAAAGTGACTAACGTGTAGTAATAATGTGTCTAATGTTTTTTTGAATTCAAAATGGTTCAATGAAGTTTATGAGAATTCCAGAATAATTTTAGCCAATTCAGAATAAATCCCAAAAGTAAAACAATTAGTTGAGTTAAATTAAAACACAGTAAGCTTTAATCATTTTAAAACTCAAAGTTTTGACGTTCAACTCTTCGTTATAGAATTTTGATGCAGGTGCAATTAAATTCTTCATTTGGCTCATTTCAAATGATTGTTTATTTAGTGTTATTTAACAGTGAAAACTGAGCCAAAAAATTTGCCAAAGAATTGGATATATTAAAAACTGTTTATTTTATGGAGGTTTCTATATAGCAGAAAATCGTTTATTGTCATTAGGATTATTGAATCGTTTATGCACTCGTCTTTTACAAAAAATATATGTTTATTTAACAGGAATAGTGTACGGTGGGGAGTTGTTATAATTGCAAATTATTTCTTATAATTTTTATTGAAGCATCAGAAAGATGCTTTCTGCAAAGAAACGTTGAATTCAGCTAAATATATTAGACATAAAAGTGCTGAACGAAAAAAAATGAATCTTCTATTTCTTCTTGCAGGATGCAGTTCTCAGCCCGACGAGAAACCTAATAGCGAACGTAATTCTGGCCCTTCTTCTTCTTCTTCTTCTTCTTCTGCTGCTGCTCGACAACAACATTTGCTTGACCAGATTTCTCCAGAGGAGGCTCCTTTTCGTGGCAGGTCTAGGTCTCCTGCTAGCAGGAGTCCTAATGGCGAACGTAATCCTGGTTCTTCTTCTGGCAGACAACATTCACCTGACCGAACATCTCCTCAGGAGCCTCCACTTCATGCCAGATTCATTTCTTCTCTGGGCAGGCTTCTTTTAGATCCAGTATTTGGATGTACAACACAAGAACTTGGATATATTCGGCTTATTCCTCGCACAAATCGAAACCAGCAATTTGAATTTCGAAGATACCTAATTCCTGCCGGTATGCCAATTAGATTTCGAGTAGAAAAAAATAGATATGTGCCCGTGCCAACCCAAGAATATATTGTATTATCAGCATCCAATGATAATATTTTTGCAATATTGGATGATAGTGGGATTCTTCGTGGAATTTATAGGACAAATACATATCGTTCGCGAATAAAAATAAATATGATAAGCGGCGCAATTGATAATTTGACTCCAGATGAAAAAAGAGATTGTCCAGTAGGCAAAAGCCCAGCAATCTTCTCAGGAAGTTTTATTAAAGCTTCTGCAAATTACGATTCACTACAGTGTGAACGGAATCCCAATGTCGAACGTAATCCTGGTTCTTCTCCTGCCAGACAACATTCACCTGACCGGACATCTCCTCAGGAGCCTCCACTTCATGCCAGATCCATTTCTCGTCTGGGCAGGCTTCCTTC
>CAKNYM010006702.1:0-15125 GCA_932195095.1 Andricus curvator | reverse complement strand
AATGGAAAATTGCTAAATTTCCAAAATTTCCGGAAATTTATGAAAAGTTGCTAAAGCATCGGAAATTTCAGGTATCAACAGCTTTTTGGAAAAAATTAAAAAATTTCCGGAAATTTTTAGAACATTGCTAAATTTCCGGAAATTTATGGAAAATTTCTAAATTTCCCAAATTTCCGGAAATTTATGGAAAATTGTTAAATTTCCCAAATTTCCGGAAATTTATGGAAAATTGATAAATTACCAGGAATTTCAGGTATCCGGAAATTTCTAAGATTTTCGGTAATTTAACGGTGATTGATGGTAATTTATCAGTCATTTATGGTAACTTATCACTTCGAGTTTGTCCAATCACTATTCACTACTCAAAATCAGTCTCTCAATGGTAAAATCATAATGAAGTGAGGTTATTATTCCGGCAGTCCTGGAAAGTAAATCTGAATCGAAATGCGCAAGCGCAACAGCAAGAAAAAGTAATCTGGCTGGAACTGCGCAAGCGCAGCAGTTAGAAAAAGTAATCTTGTTCAAAGAGCGCAAGCGCAACAGCTAGAAAAAGTTTTTTTATAACTGCTTTTTACCACGGCTTTGGAATTGGTCACTTCCCGCACGCAATACATGCCTCGAAAAGCGAACATTTCGTGCGTGCGTTACAAAAAAACAATTTTTTTCCATATAAACAGAATAAACCATTATTTTCAACTTCATAAATCGGTACTGGTGGGTCATAAAAGGTTCAACAATAGGTCAATCGATGCGTCTCAACGACGCGAACAAATACTCTACATGTAATATTTTCGTGTTTCCAATATCAAAACAGTTTTTTCCATATAAACAGAATAAACCATTTTTTGAAACTTCATAAATCGGTACGGATGGGTCATAAAAGGTCCATCAATAGGTAAATCGATGCGTCTCAAGGACGCGAACAAATACGCTGAATATCCTATTGTTGTATTTTGAATATCAAAAAAGTTTTTCTCATACAAACAGCATAAAACATTTTTTGAAACTTCATAAGTCGGTACTGGTAGGTCATAAAAGTTTCAACAATAATAGGTCGATCGATGAGTCTCAGAGACGCGAACAAATACGCTAGATGTCGTATTGTTGTATTTTGAATATCAAAAAAGTTTTTCTTATTTAAACAAGGTAAAATTTTTCTTTTTATATCTCTAAAATCAAGAAAAAAACTACTTCTAAATGGTCAATCTAGCTCAAAATCTTATCAGACCTGGATATCAATCGGAGCTACACTTCATCCAAATTTCATGATCGTAGCTCTTTTACTTTTCAAGATACGGTGAACAGAAAAAATTTACACACATACAAACACGGACATTTAAAAAAAATTTATTTTCGAGCTCCTGGGGTTGAATTATATCAAAATATGTCAAAAAAGTAGATTTGAAAATTTAAGTCATTACAAGCCTCCCTCTATGAGGAAACAGTATGATCTTTTTTAGTTGAAAATTCGTCTTTTTCGGTCGAAAGTTAATCTTCTTCGTTAAAAAGTCATTTTTTGGTTAAAAATTCAACAATTTTGATAGATAATTTAACTACATTATTAAAATTCGGTTTCTTCATGTTAAAAATTAATTTTTTTAAACTGAAAACATAACTATTTTGTTGAAAATTCTTTCTTTTTTTTGTAAAAAATTAATTTTTACAACTGAAAATTTAACTATTTCAATTTTAATTTTGGTTGTAAATTCATGTATTTTATTACAAATTGTCTTTTTTTCGTAAAAAATTAATATTCTTAGTTGAAAACTTAACTACTTGGTTCAAAGTTAAACACCTTTATTAAAAATTCATTTTTGGTTAGAGGTACATCGTTCTAGTTGAAAATTCGTTTGTTTGGATGAAAATTTAAATATTTTGTTGCAAATTCGTTTTTTTCGGTAAAAAATTAATTGTTTCAATTGAAAATCTAACTATTCAATTTTTTGGTGAAACATTATGTTTTTTTAATTGAATATTCAACTATTTGGTTGTAAAATTATATTTTTCGATAAAAGATTAATCTTCTTGCTTAAAAATTCATGATTTTGGTTAAAAATTCCACTCTTCAGTGACAAATTAATGCACTTTGTTAAAAATTAAACAATTTTGTTGAAAAGTATACTTTTTGGTTGAAAATTCACTTGTGTCTAGTTTAGACAGGGTAATCCACTATAATTTTATGTAATCCAGAGTAATCCTATGCATTTCAGTGTAATTTTAAGTAGTCCAGAGTAATTCTATACATAAAGGTAATCTAATATAATTCGGAATAATCCACCTATTAGAGATAGAAGGTTCTCTTTCTCCTAACTTACTCAAAATTTTATCTAGTTTAATTTTGTTTTTGGGCTTTTTGTTATAAATTGCAATCGGATGGGTCAGTCTACGCAAAACACGATTTTTGGAACTTTTTTAAAAAATATTTCCGGGACGTATCGTAGTCATTTCTAGCAAATTTGGAATTTCCATCATTTTTCAGTGTTCATCAGCAAAAAATCGCGCTTCACTTACTTAATATGGTAGAAAAACAAATTTTTTTGGTACGAGATGCCTAGACTAAAGGTGTTTTTGGGACTAAAAAAATTGTTATGGGAATCTGATTTCACATCGAGATTGTGTAATTAAAAGATTAACATATTTTGGAAATTTTGCCATAGAAAAGGACTAAATAGACGCCTTCTCACCTTTACGACCCTCAAGATCGCACCGACAACTATACTTAGTGGCTATCGTGCACTTAAACCTAATGGGCCTTAAGTAATCGCCGATTAAATTGCCGAGTGGGAAAAGTCGTGGGTCCGTTTGCCGGTGTGTCCCGTAAGAATTAAGATAGCTGAGGTGCCAAAAATATACCAAAAACGTGAAAAAAATGTTTAAACTGACAAAAACAATTATTTTAACCGTGCTTTTTGGAAAATAATTTTTTTACTATCGCTTCTTACCAATTCTTGAAAAATTGTTAAATTCGAGGGGGAAACCACTCTGGTGATCCGCTGGACCGCTCGGTTATCCGAACTGGTAATCCACGGTAATCCGCGTAATGCACTTGTATCTGGAGTAATCCACTTGAAGGTCAGATTAATCAACGTTTAATCCAGATTAGATTAGAATTATTAGATTAGGAATTAGATAGGAATTATTAATTAGATTAGAAAAATTAATCTAATTTGTAGGAAATTTACCGATTTTGTTAAAAAGTCATTTTTTGTTTGAAAATTTAACCATATCGTTGAAAATTGTTTTGTTTTTTTAATAAAAATTTATTTTTCAATTGAAACTTCAAGTATTCCAGTTGAAGATTCTTCATTTTAGTTGAAATTTCGTTTCTTGATTACAAATTTGACTATTTTGTTGAATATTATATTTTTTGTAAAAGATTTATTTTTTAATTGAAATTGTAAGTATTTCATTTTTGGTTGAAAATTTATCTTTTTTAGTTAAAAATTCTACTGTTATTTGGATGAAAATTTATCTTTTATAGTTGAAAATTTAACTACTTGGTTGAAAGTTGAACTATTTTGTTAAAAAATCATTTTTCTGGTTGAAGATTCTTGATTTCAGTTGAAAATAATTTGGTTGAAAATATAACCATTTTTTTGAAAATTTCGGTTTTATTGGTTGAAAATTAACTTTTTTAACTGAAAATTTTACTTATACATTTTTGATTGTGAGTTTATCTTTTTCAGTTGAAAATTGAACTAGTGGGTTGAAAATTCATCTATTTCGTTAAACATTTGCCGTTTTTGGTAGAAAATTAATCTTTTTGGTTGAAAATTCAACTACTTGGTTAATATTCGGAACTACTTGTTAAAAATTCATTTTTTATTTTTTTTTGGTTCTAGTTGAAAATTCCTCTCTTTTGTTGAAAATTTAATTATTTTGTTAGAAATTCGTTGTTTTTTGGTTGAGAATTTATTTTTTTAAATGTAGATTTAACTATTTCAGTCGAAGATTCTTCATTTTAGTTGAAAATTCATCTCTTAGATTAAAAATTGGACTATTTTGCTGAATATTCGATATTTTTGTAAAAAATTTATTTTTTGTTTACAATGAAAATGTAAGTGCTTCATTTTGGTAGAAAATTTATATTTTTTTAGTTAAAAATTCAACTGCTTGGTTAAAGATTCATGTATTATTTTTATATTCGTCTTTTTTGGTAGAAAATTAATCTTCTCGGTTGAAAATTTATATTTTTGGTTAAAAATTAAATTATTTAGTTAAGAATTATTCTACTTTGAAGAAAATTCAACAATTTTGTGAAAAGTCTTTTTTTTTAAAGTTCAAAGTTGTTGCTAAAAATTCTTTTTTTTGGTTGACTTCAAATGGATTTTTATTTAAAATTAAAATTTGTTTGGGCTGAAATATCAATTATGCATTACATTTTTTGTTGAGAATTCGTCTCTTTTGGATAAAAATTAATCTACTTTGCAGAAAATTCCACAGTATTGTTAAAAAGTCAATATTTTGTTAGAAGATTCTTCATTTGAGTTTAAAATTCATCACTTTGTTTCAAAATTTAACTATTCTATTGAAAAATCATTGTTTTTTAGGTAAATATTTATTTTTGAACTGAAAATTTAACTATTTCATTTTTGGTGTGAAACATTAATATTTTTTATTATGAGATTCAACTATTTGGCTGAAAATGTATCTTTTTCAGTTGAAAATTTATGTCTTTTTTTAAACATGCGTCTCTTTCGATAGAAAATTAATGTTCTTGGTTAAGAAATTCACTATTTTGTTGAAAATTTAACAATTTTGTTTAAAAAAAAAACCATTTTAGTTAAAAATTCGCGTAAGTCTAGTTTATGCGGAGTAATCCGCCATAATTTCGTGTAATCCAGAGTAATCCGGAGTAATCTTAGGCCATCCAGACTAATTTTGTATATATAGGTAATCCAGGGTAATCCGAAGTAATCCACCTCCGCTGGACCGCATTTTTATGAGTTGTTTCCCCCTCGGTTAAATTTTATTAAATAATGGCTTATTTTTCTGGGAAAAAAACTCTGTTTCCAAATTTGAAAGTAAGTTTTCGAGGAGGAAACAACTCTGGTAATCTGCTAGACCGCTCGGCTATCCGAACTGGTAAACCGGTGTAATCCGGAGATTCAAGCATTTTTTTGAAAATTTGTTGTTTTTTGTTTGCTGAAAATTATTTTCAACCAGTGAAAATTCAACTATTCCATTTTTGGTTCAAAATTGATCCCATTTTTGTTGCAAATTCATCTATCTTCTTGAAAATTCACCTTTTTCAGACAACAATTTCGTTACACTCTAAAGTATTTTTCAGAATTTCCGCCATTATGTTGTTACTATTAATTCTTGTTGGAAAAAATTTGTCCGCCATTCTGAATGTTTCTGATTAGAAAATTTTGATCCCAGATTCGTATTTAGTATGGGCCCCATGTGGTAAAAAAAAAAATTGTATTGGAAAATTCAGCCTAAAAAATTTGTTATTCACACGGAGAAAAATGGAAGGTCATTTTAGCCATGCAGATGTGCAGACAGACTATATTGCAGGGTCAACTATAGGACAGCCCTTGAAGATGGCTAAAGCGATTATCCCTAGAAGGTTAAAACAAGAGGTTCAAATCGATCATCTCACAGTGTCGACTTGGCCATCTAGGACGTTCGACTCAAGCGTAATAGAAAGTCGAACCGATCATGAGAAATGGCGGAACTGATCATTATAAAGGGTCGAATCGCTCATCATAGAAGGTCGATTTGGTCATATCATATAGTCGACTTGATCTCCTCGTACAGTCGACCTGGCCATTTGAAGGGGTCGATTTGATTATCCTACATTATCTATATTTGTTGTCCTTTTCCTACTTATTCCAGTCTCTCTCTTATAAGAGACTGGAAATTATAAAATTAAGTGGAACCTATAAAACCTGAAAATTTGTATTAAATACATGAATTCTGAAATCATTTTTTATTCTTTGTGGAGAGTGAGGTGTATGAGATATAATTTAATATGCAAAAACAGTGAACATTCACAATATATTTTTTGGAGCACGAAAGGCTAAGGACACGGCACGGTGTCACACTGAATTGTAAGATTTCAAACATTGGAGTGAATTCAGAAACCAATATAGTTACTTTCTGCATGCTGAAATTTTTTGCACTTTTTCAGTTTGAAACCACACGGTGACAACAAATTGAAAGCTGAACGTCCAGTTACGCCTTATCCTAAATCCCTTGGAAGCATCAAATTTCACTTTGAAAATTCAAAAGAATAAACTTAATTCACTTTAAATCATATTCTCTCTTATGCACTTCACTCTCCACGCATATTCGAAATATCAAAAAGCAGTTTAAATTTGTTAAAAATATGTTTAAGTTCAATAAACAGCAAATGTGACGCTGAACGGCTGAATGATATTCACTCACTCCGAAATTGCTCTGAACCATGGTGCTCCCAACTCTCGTATCCATTCACACTGCATCCATCGCGTGGACAACTGGATTGGTTGAGGTTGACGCGCTTATTTGAAATGATTAAATGTGAAAAGCAATTTTAAACAGCAAGTAATAAGAGTAAAGTTATTAAAAATTATACTTTGCTCACAAGAAGGACTTGTAAAGTAAAATTTAAATTATTTATTAGATTTTTTCCCTAAAAATAAATGATAGATTTTAATTTTTGAAGAAAGGAATGTATTTTTAACCTTAAATATGAATTTACAATCATTCCTAATATTCGTATGCACTTTACATTCATTATTTGTTGTGAAAATTTGACTTACACATTTATTCATTTTAAATAAACACGCCAACGGTAACTAATCAGGTTGGCCTTCCGCGATGGGTCATTTGCTCTTCCGTGGATGGTCGAAATGAGTGAAAACAAGATGATCGTATTGATCATGTCGAAAGGATACTTCGATTATCCCTGACAGTAAGTCTTACCTTCTTACAACACTCAGACTGGCCATAAAATAAGAGTCTCTCTGACTATGTCGAAAAAATTCTGAAAGGCTCTTTAGACTATCTAGAAGAATGGACTGGCTCTCTAAATTTTGATCCTCTAAATTTGACCATCCATTTTTCTCCGTGCACTCAGAGAAAAAGTTGTCTTGAAACAAAAGCATGGTCCTCTTGCTAATGTTTGCTATAATGTTTGCTGCAAAAAGATTCTTTCTGAGAGAAATTAAATTCCTTTTTACCTTAAATTTGAGAGGAGATTCCATTTGTATCATGAAGCATACTTCTGGCTCAAGGGAAAAGTTTTTCTGAGTGTTGAGGAGAATACAGGAGCATTTAAAAGTTCATAACAGAAGACTTTGATATACCTAATGAGAAATTTCCCCTCAGCATTTGCAGAAATTGTTATCTCACATTATTTGATGCTGAAGAAGGTATTTTTAAAAAACCTGATCAGTTATATCGAATTATAAAGATGTATGTAGTATTGTCAAAAGATACCCGTACCAAAGTTCTATGTAACTATTATATATGTTTGACTACCAGGTTCAACAGTCACATCTAAATCGTGAAAGGCAAAGGTAAAAGAAAAATTTTAAATATCATGATTGATATATCCATTGGGCTCAATGGGTCTTTAAAAACAGAACATCGTCAAAGCCATTGCTGATGGAGGTCAACGTTTTTTCAAGATAAGCTTGACTGTACTTTCTGAAAATTATTCACCTATATCCAACAGTTCTATAGACCAGATTGATGATGATGATGCTCATTGTTAGTCAAATTTGAAAGATATGAATAAATCTATTGGAAAAAGAAAACTCATCATAAAAAGAGACTAATGAAAATGTTCATTTGTTATTCGAACTAACCGATATCAATAATAATCCGTCAAAATTGTTTGCAGGTATTAAGGTTCTACTTCTAATAAATGGCCAACAACCTACAACAGCAATGTTTCCTTGTTACTGCTTTATTTCACGAGGTGATTTCAGAAGAAACGAAAATCTTGGAAATCGGTTGAGCAGTCATGCCCACACAAGTAAAGTTAATAGTTCAGAAATGGAAAATCACATGAAATATCAAACTTATGGTGATGTGAGAAATGATTACGAAAAGTTTTGTCTAGCAGGAAGAGACAACAAATATAGTGAAGAATAGCGTAGCACAGTCAATCTTCCTCTTTTCACTGAAGATGAAAACACTTATTTTTTAGGAAAATGCATCATCCCTGAACTTCATGTTTTACAGAGGTTCGTAAATCATTTATTTTGTATGGGTTTACTTTCTCTCTTAAGTCAAGGAAAAGCTCTATTATGGCCGAAGAAATTGAAATTTACAGCGAAGAACTACCACGGAGATTCATTTGAAGGGAATGCATGTGGAAAGCTGCTGAAAAAAGTCAATAAGCTTAAAGATCCGGCAATTTACAAAGGTGTAGGTTATTTTCAAATCTGAATCTTTTGAAATCTTTTGAAATGTTTTGAAATTTTCTTCAAAAGTTCTGTTAATATTTCAAAATAGACAGTCAATACAAATTTCTAATTTGAGGAGAAAAATAAATTTCAATATAAAATAAAAATTTCGAATGAATATTTTTCAAGTTTATATGTTTTAAGGTTGTGCAAATGAAATTTTCCTAAGTTCGGGAAATTAAAAAAAAAAGTTTGAATATTTCAGATATGGCGAAAAAGAAATATCGGGAAAATTCGAGTCAGTTTAAAATATATTTAGGACTTGTAGGAGTTCGGAAGAAATTTAAAAATATTTTTATACATTTTCAGAAACTGACTCGAGTTATTCTTAAAATTGCACTAAAATCTTCGAGATTATTTTTCGATATTTTTGGAAATCATTTGGGATGTTTTAAAATCTTTTTAAATTTTCTTTAAAAATTAATTTTTTCAAATAAAAAATCATTTGAAATCCCATGAATCTAAAGAATGTTTTATTGTCTTGAAACCTTTCTGAAAATTCTTAAAAAGTTTCTAAATTTATCATTAAAAATCTTTAAAAATCTACATTTTGTTTCAAATTTGACGAAATATTTTTACGTTTCAAAGTATTTTTGTATCTTCTTAAAACTACTAAATATCTCTTAAACTTACTGAGAAGTTTTTCTAAAATGTAATCTTGCAAAATTGGAAATTGTTGCTTCAAAATCTTCTTTATTCTTTTTCTAAATTTTTGGAAATCATTTAAAATGTTTCTAAATATTTTTAAATTTTGTCTCAAAACTCATTTTTTTAAATAATAAATTATTTGATAATTTTCCAGGGATCTTCAGAAAAAATGTATATTACTTTGGAACGGCTTTCAAAATTCTTAAAAAGCTTATTTCCTTCAAAGTCTTCAATAATATACATTTTGTTTACATTTTTTTTTCATCTTCTGAAGATTTATATTATTTTAGAATCTTTTCTAAACTTCGAAATAGCTTTTGAAATAATTCCAAGTTTTCATAAAATATATTTTTAAATCCTCCTAAATTAAAAACAAATTGTTTTAAAATCTTGCACATTTTTTTCGAAATGTTTGGAAATATTTGAAAATCTCTTGAAATCCCTTTAAATTTTCTTTAAAACATATTATTTTTAAACAAAAAGTCATTTAAAACTTTTCCGGGAATCTTAAGAAATTATTTTATCCTCTTGAAACCTTGAAAATTCTTAAAAAGCTTTAAAATTTGTTTTCTTTAAAATATTCAAAAATTTATGAAAAACATGGTTGAAATCTATTCAATTTTTCAATTATTTTTGATTCATTTTAAAACTTCTAAATATCTATTAAAATAATTCGAATTTTTCCTAACATTGTAAAAAAAGTCGTGCAAAATTAAAAAAAATGATCTTCAAATCTTGCAGATTCTTTTTATAGATTTTTTGAAATATTTTGAAATGTTTTGAAATTATATTTAAAAGTTAATATTTCAAAATAAAAAGTCAATAGAAATTTTCCTAGGAATCTTAAGAAAAATTATGTAATCTCTAGATTTCAAAACCTTTCAAAATTCTTAAAATGCTTCTAATTTTTTTTTTAAATCTTTAATATTCTACATAAAATTTTTTGTTAAATCTCTTTAATTTTTAAATTATTTTATAATATTTTAAAACTTCTAAAACTTTTTTAAAATTACTCAAATTTTTGATAAAATTTTGTATTTGTGCAAAATTAAGAAATACTGTCTTACAGATTATTTTTCGACATTTGTGGAAATCTTTTGAAATGTTAGGAAATCTTTTTAAATTTTCATTTAAAATTAAAATTTCATTTACATCAACATTTCAGTTTTCCCAGGAGTCATAAGAAAATCTATTCATTCTCTTAAAACCTTTCAAAATTCTTAAAAAGTTTATATTTTTTTCAAAATCTTCAAAATATAAATTTTCTCAACAATTTTTCAAAACCTTTTTAAATTTTAAATTATTTTAGAAACTTTTGAAACCTATGAAATCTTCTAAATATCTTTTGAAATCATTTTAATTCTTACTAAAATAAGAAAAAAATCCTGCAAAATTAAACACAATTGCATTTAAATCTTCCAGATTCTTTTTCTAAGTTTTTTCTAATCCTTTAATATGTTTTGAAATTTTCTTTAAAAGTTAACATTTAAAAATAAAAAGTCAATAAAAATGTTCCCAAGAATCTTAGAAAAATGTTGGATTCTCTTGAATCTTTTCAAAATTCTTAAATAGCTTCAAATTTTTTTTTTAAATCTTCAATCTTGTACATAAAAAAATGTTTGAAATCTTTTCAAGTTTTGAATTACTTTAAGATTTCTTTAAATCTTCTAAAGATCTTTTAAATTGACTCCAGTTTTTCTTAAAATTTTGTAAATTTGCAAAATTGAAAAATTCCGTATTAAAATCTTCCACATTCTTTTTTCACATTTTTGGCAATCATATGAAATGTTTTGAAACCTTAATTTTTGTTTTTCAATTTAATTCAATTAATTATAATTAATTAATTAATTTGTTTCGAAATTTTCAAAAATCTACATTAAAAAAATGGGTTGACATATATTTTAAAATAATTCCAGTTTTTCGTAAAATCTATAGAAAATCTTGCAGAATTAAATAAATGGCCTTGAAGTCTTCCAGATTCTTTTTTCACAGTTTTGGAAATCACTTGAAATCTTTTGAAAACTTTTTAAATTTTCTTAAAAAATTAATACTTCAAAATAAGAAGTCATTTACAATTTTCCTAGGAGTCTTAACAAAAATGTAATACTCCGTTGATTAACCTCTAAAAAAATTTAAAAAGCTTCTACATTTTTGTTAAAGTCTTTAAAATCTAAATTTAAAAAAAAAAATGGTTGAAATCTTTTGAAATTAAAAATTATTTTTGATTCTTTTCATAACCCTTTCAACCTTTTGAATATCTTTTATACTGATTTGAATTTTGCCTAAAATTAAAAAAAAATCTTCAAAATTAAAAAAATTGTCTTAAAAATAAAACATTTAATTTCATTTAATATCTTTTGAAATCTTCTATAAAAATTATTATTTGAACATACTAGTATATGACATCACAAGGAGTGTGAGGGCCTCTACGAGTGATGTACGATATTTTATTCGAAATCAGTGTTTGATGATACGTATGGCGCGAAATTTGAAAATTATTCGGTCCGAGCTAGAGTATTATATATATCTTCCCAGTAGCCGTAAGAAAATCTTTTTATTCTCTTGATTCCTTTAAAAATCCTTAAACAAATTTTTGTATTCTTTTTCGAAATCTTAAAAATCAAAATTTGGGTTTAAATTTTCGAACTCTTTTCAAATTTGAAATTTGTTTTGAAAACAAATAAGAAAAGGGGGAGAAACTGTTAAATTCCTCATTAAGAAAAAGATTATTTTTGTAAAAAAACGCAGATATCTTAAAAAATCCGAAGTCTTTATTAACTTAAAACTAGTAACAAGGACGGATTAAAAAAAATCCTTTGAACATTCATTTTACATAAATTCCTACATGAGCAATTAATTATTTACAATGTCACAATAATTGCAATATTATTTAAAACTTTCTCCTTCAATTTTTTCGGAACCTAATAACATTTTCTAATCAAACTTTTCAGGGTTCAACCTATCACTGATTTATCTCAACAGTACGTTCTTATTATTTTTTTAAATTAAAAATTCGATTTTTGAATAGATTTTTTGTCTTCTGTGAATTTTTGAAAATATCGGTTACGTCCTTATGACATGCTACCTTTCAGATCCTGAATTGATTATACAAAGCTGATAGTCTTTTTTGTCACCAAGAAAATTGTAGAATTGTAGAATTTGGATACAGATATTTAAACGAAAATTCTTTTACCCGAGGTATTTCTTCTTCATTTTATCCTTTATTCGTGACTATGAAATGATTGGTAGTCCTAATTGACATGACTCTCGTAAAAACGGACGATATCTTCATTTTTAAAGGGCCCGAAGGTGGGTCCGAGGTGGAAGGGTGAAGGACTGGTGGCTCTTTATAGAGTTTAACAGGACTCGATGAATAGCTGATAATAGCGTCCATTGTGCCCCGAGTGTCGAGGGATGGGCTACCTAACAAATGGCTCATTGTTATCCCTCTCGGCCTTCTTTACCCCAACCTCTTACTCTCTCTTTCTACCTATCTGGGCCCTCTTATGTTCAGTTCCTTCTTCTTTTACACGGGCCCAGACTACAGGGCTGTGCAAAAATCAAATGCGGAATTAGCTATTTTTAATTTATAGGCAGATGGTGTTTTTAAATTTTGGAAGTGGCCCAAATTAGGTACTATATGGGTCATTGTCAAATTGTAGGAAAATTTTAGCACCTACAGTGGCAATCACATTATTATTAGGAATTCAATATTTCATAACGCAAATTGTTATTATCACATCTAAAAATTTTAAATCCAAAAGGGGCAGTTTTGTAAATGAGAAATAATAATGAAAGTCGTGCATGAAAAACCGAAAGTGGATTTGAGGTTAGGAGTTTGATGAAAGAGAGCGCGAGCTTTTAAAAAGTTCAAAATCGAATACTGTAACGCATATCATTTAGGAAAAACGAAATATTTAACTATTGTAGATAATTTGTTTGAAAGTAAGTTGACGTAATACATTAAAAGTCTAATTGTTAGTATTATTTTTTTTTATTTCAATAAACACGTTTTAAATTACTCAAATGGAAGCAACGTGACTGTAGTACAATTAAAGATTCAACATTCACTAAAACTATTTACATGATTTATTCTGCAGTCTTTCACATGTATTGAAATCTATTCATTACATCGTGTCACATACTAACTAAGTAACTAAGTTATAAATTATGCTTCCATTTTTACCAAAATTGAAAATATGAACTCATGAAAATTCAACAGATGTAAGGCAAAATACATTAAATTACTTATTTTCTAAAAATTTTATATTAGAATCTCGGCACCTTTCAGCTGCAAAACGCCTGTAGGATACCTCGGTGACTTTGACAACAGCGCCATCTGACACGCGAAATATTGGGTATCTCGAAGTTTTTTGGGCAATGTTTATGAAAAAAGCAGTAAATATCAATTCATTTTAATCACAAATGTTAATCTTCGGTTTAAAATTAATTATTTACTGTAAGATTTTTCGTTAATATTGAATTTAAATTCAAATTTCTTCCCAATAGTTCCAAATTGGTGGCGCTGTCGTAGCTACCCACCAGGCGTATAGCGAATCTACCTACCTGTGCTGTAACAATTTCCAACACATCTCTTCCTTTCTAATTGACTTATTTAGCTCACTTTTTGAAATCTGTATAATTATAAATGGAGGTTAGGAAACAGTAAACAAACCGGCCCACCTGATCCACGCGCACGCGCATATAAGCAGTGGTACGCTCTTCTATTTTACTGTACGGGAATGATGCGAGAAAAATGATGAAGTTTAGCCTTTTTAAATATTTATAAAAAAAGAACAGATTTTAATTATAAAAAGACACCTACTTATGAAAGAAAACACCGCTGAGCAAGTAACGGAGTGGTTTTTATAATTTTGTTTCACTCCGAAACTGGTTTTTAACGCACTTACGGGAATGACGCCTTTGTTGTCAAAATGCGTTTTTCAGTTTTAATATCGGATTCACAAAAAAAGAGTTAATATTTTGAGCTCAATTTTATAGGATCTTGTATTAAACGATACGCTTAATATTTCTGTGTTTATTACTCAACTGTAACAACAATATTTTACTGGAAAAAAGACGTACGGTAATGACGTCTGAAATAACAAAAATCGAGGAATAGACCTTAAGGTTTTTACAATATTATTTATTTGACTTGAAAAATGTGCATAAATTAAATTTATGTTCATCTAAAGTTTACAAACTTGATACGTTAAGCATTTTTCAGGTTACTGTCTAAAAAAAAGGAGAAAATCAGTTTATCCTTGTGCAAACTGAGGATGAGACGCTGTACGGTAATGACGTTTGGGGTGTTCTTATATAAAATTAAAGTAAATAGGAACAGAAATGAAAAAAGGAACTGACCATTTTGTCGAGGATGATAATAAGTATTTATTAAATTAAAAAAAAAATCAGTGCGAGTTTCTAAGTTAATGTTATATTACTGGAACTTCAAGTTTGCCTCCAATTTGACAATTACCCATATACCGAATTATCCTGGATTATCTAAGATTACGCCGAATTACACAGGATTACTCTGGATTACATTAAATTATGGTGGATTGCTCGACCCAAACTAAACTCAGGTGTTTGGTCACTCCTCTATATTTCCTAGGAATACAAGTGGATTATGCCGGATTACAAGTGGGTTATGCCAGATTACAATTAAATTACCTATGGTTACAAGTGGAGTACCTATGATTGCATGTGGATTACTTAGGATTACAATTGGATACCGTGGGATTACAATGTGATTATGCAGGATTACAATTGGATTATCCAGGAGAGCAAGGGAATTATCCAGGATTACAAGTGGATTTTCTAGGAATGATCAGTATTACTAGTGGATAACTCCGGTTATAAGTAAATCACCTAGGATTACAAGTGTATTGCCTAGTATAACACTGAATTACTTGGATAACCTCATATTCTGAGTGGATTATCTAGAATTTAAGGTGTATTACCCAGGAAGATTAGTGGATCACCCACGAGTAAACTGTATTACAAGTGGATTACTTCGATTTGCAAGTAAATCACCTAGGATTACTTATGATTACAAGTGTATTGCCTAGTATT
>CAKNYM010006699.1:0-21916 GCA_932195095.1 Andricus curvator | reverse complement strand
TTCTTTTTGCCTGTCAAGATGGCGTTATAGACACCTTAGTTTACCGCCAGCGCATAATGAATATACCTGTAGGCGATACCAACTGCCGAGCGTGCAAGCAAGAGCCAGAAACACTTGGACATGTTCTCAGTGGATGCTCAAAATATGCACGATACGGGTACATAGAGAAACACAATGCGGCTCTAAAAGTGTTATATTACCATCTGAGGCACTTCTATGGTATTGATCTATTGCTCGTCTTGCCATACGCCCAGGGGGAACTCGAGTCCGTTGTGGAGAATGATCAGTGTAAGATCTACTGGAATTTCTCATTCTCCACGACTCAACGTATCAGTGCTACGAAGCCTGATATTGTCCTCCAAGATCTGAAGAACAAGATCATTGACGTGATTGAATTCTCGGCACCAGCCGATGGTAATATCACGGCAAAGGAGGAAGAAAAACGGGCGAAATATCAAGCACTTCTTTTCGAGCTGTGCAGGCTGTACCAAGGCTACAAAGTCCATCTTGTAATTCTCATAATCGGCTGTCTTGGAGGCATGAAAGCTTCATTTATTAGCCAACTCAACAAGATTCCGGCTTGTCAGCGTCAGGCTCATTCCATCGCGAACCGGATGCAAAAGGCTGTTCTTCTGGGATCACTTCATCTGGTCCGTCAACACTGTTCCTCATAACATTCTACAAAGATTGGTAGCTCTAAAAAAGTATCCAGAGGTGAAACTTCATCTCCAACTGTCCCGTCTGCCGCGTAAGATCACCCGCGGCTAGAGACCTGACTCCAAGGAACAGTGTTGCCCGATGTTATCTGGCGTAAATTTCCCGCTCTTGCTTACCTTCTAGGACAGAAGGAGCAGAAGCGGATGACGTACACGTTCCAGTTGCGTCGGGATTGGTTGCTTTAAGGAACCATGATCGTAGCTTCCGGAGCCTACAACTTCTCAAAAATAAGCCGCTGTGTAAGGATAACAGCGGTGAAGACAAACTGCAAACTACACCATGCTCCTAATTTTGTACCTACAACATCATCGCAAATGATTTCAAACATCGTACTAAAATAACTTATAACATCCTCATCTCATCAGTCACTTGACTTAGTCCGTGGCTATGACAAAAAACCGGGTTCACCCGCGAAAAAGTTTGAAAAAAAAAATAATACTTCTGGACGGTACTTTATTTCTGAAATTTTTCTCAAAATGTGCGTATATTGAGGAAAAGTGAAAATTAATTACAAAAGGGAGCCAAAAGCGGAAACGATTGAGAAAAATTTAGTAAAACCAATTTGAAAGTCTGAAAAAAATAAAACTAGGTTAAGTTTTGTAACTAAATAGAAATTTCGGGAAAACCAAAAATAATAGTACAAAGTTAAATTCTAGTTTTCGGAATCCAAATTTAAAAAACTAGAAATTATTTAAGTGAAAAAGAAACCCTGAAACGGAACCTAAACTAAAATTTATATAGGGTGTCCAATAGGGTGGTCCAGAAAAATACCTTTTCGAATTTTTGATATGTTACTGAAAAATATTGTAGGCCACACGAAAATAAAAGAGACATATTTTTTATTTCAAACAAAATTAGTTAATAGGACTACACATTTGTTGCGAAGTTTTTTCTAAATTTATTATTGAACATGGCGAATTCACGGTTCGGCTATGCCGCCTATGCTTTAGCTTTTTAGTGCGGCAGCAGGAATACAGGTGCACTTTGCAAATTTGACCTGCTACTTTCTAAAAGCTAGAGGCTCGCCTGGGTCCTTAGCAATTGCCGTATTTCATTCTTAATGAGTCATATTTCTGTCTAGACGTCGGAATTAAAACGGTGTTAGCATTTTTACCTCGAGACTGTAATGTTAAATCAATGGAAAATTTCATGGTCTTTGCGCCACCCACAAACATCAACTTATTTTGCCCACATTATGAGATCATTGTTTTGGGGCATTGGAACAAAACTTAGAGGTGAGAGCAAAGAAATTCGAAAAGTGCAAAATAAGGGCCACCCTACTGTACACTCGTGTTGTAAGCAAACATTGCTATACACTGTAAAAAAATTCTGTGTTATTTTACATCGTACTACGTTGGAAACTAATTGACCCGTATAATACGTAGTGAATTTACAAGAGTCTGCGTGAATGAACGATACTCTTGCGTAAAAAACGAACGCTACTGAAAAAAACACACTGCGTGTAAATTCACAGCCACGTGCGTGGAAAAACTTTGTGCTTGTAAATTGACAAGAGAAACGTAAATTGTCCATCAGTCGGTAAAGAAACTTTCTGAATATAATTATTACAACTGATTCGTAATTTGACATTCAAAACCAGTGATACTGCTTGTAGAAGAATTAATTATCTCGTTAATTCACTACTTTATTCATAGTCTCAAGTTCTGAAAATGCGATAGGTTAAATTACGGTTGAATGTGATATTCAACATAACTTTTTTTACAGTGTAGGTATGATTTTATCCCAGTTTTCGATTTTCCCTGATGTGTTCAACTTAATATAGTCTGTTAGCACATGATGACTACGTTAAAGTGCTCCGTTCGATTAAGGGTGGTACGTTGTAGCAAAAACTTATTTAATTATAAAGTGTTTGGAAAATTTTGCTAATGCGGCTCTAACAAAATGTATACCTTGGTCGGAAAGAAAAACACGTGGTGTATCGAACTTGCAAATGATATTAGCTGCAATTGCTACTACTGCCTTCTTGCTTTAACATCTACTAATGGCATTGAGATACAATAACTCGAAAAATTATCCTGGAGTGTGAGGATGTATTTGTTGCCTTTTCGAGAAGATGGCAGTGGTCTGTAAATGTCTATTCTTAAATTTGAAATGTCCAATTCCAACTTTATCGAACGGTTGGGAAGGATATCTGTTATGATCATTGGTTACCATGGTTTATTCTTAATTTGATTTTCTTAAATAACATTCAGGACACCTCTTGAGGACTTCTTCTACATCGGAAATTATGCTAAACCAATACTAGTCTTCTATTGAACGATGATATGTTTTAGATAATCCCTTATGACCAGCTACTGCAGAAGCGTGGTGTTCGATGATTCAGTCTTTGAGTTTATATGCTGATAAAGTGTAAAGTGTATCGATATAGAGAGTGATTGAAATTGGGTACTTTTGAAATATTATTATCGCTTATTTTTTTAACTTGTTCCTAAATTGCTGTGGTAATAAGTTCGCAATCATTAGAAAAGCTGATTGAAGTAATGTTGTTCTTTTTTATTAGGGTTTTTAATTGCTGTCAACATAATTTGATGTCGGAGTTACTTGTGTCTTTATCTAGAGATTATTGTATTGTTAGAGCAGAAAGTTGTTTGTCCCCTTTTTTGAATTTGTGTGACTTTTCCACAAAAGTTATTTATTGGTATCTTCTTTCGATTTATGCTCTAGTATCGTCTTTCGATAAGTGCCCTAGTAATTTTTGTTTATGTAATACAATATTTTTAATAAAGAATACCATATCCTTTTTTGTGAAATCATTTCTTTTTTGAAATTTTGATATTTTCTCCAAGTACCAAGCCACTATAACGCTTTCCGGTTGTTTGAAGACACTGCCCGATGTTCCTCGGGAAGCGACCATCGTTTCAAAATACTTAAGAGACTCTACATTTTTTTTATGGGTTTTGTTGTTCTTCTTAGCCCCTTTCCTCTTTGTCATCTGCTTCTCTGGCATGGGAAATCCTTTCAGTAGCAATGATACTGCCAACACAGCCGTCAAAGACATGAAGGAAAAGTTTAAGTTCTACTGTGACGCAGACGGGAGAACACCTTTGTCGGGGAGATTATCAAAAACATAGGAAGCTCATTTTTCTCTCAGACTTAAGATGGTTACAGCCCAATATGTCGAAGTCATGTTTTTTAAGAGTGGAATTTTTTGTAATATTCAGCACGGGGATGTCCCGTTATATATCATCAGTCACCTGATCAGATCTGATAAGAGCAGTATGCTTAATTTGACATATAGGGCAAAGCCACCAAGGCTTATTATTGTCATTATTATTATTATTATTTTTTTTTTAAATTTGTTCTCGGGTGAACCCGGTTTTTCATCACCAGCCACGGACTAAGTCAAGTGCCTAATGAGATGAGGATGTTAAAAATTAATTTAATACGATGTCTGAAATCTTTCGCGATGATGTTACAGGTACAAAATTAGGAGCATGGTATAGTTTTGAGTTCGTATTTTACCGCTGTTGTCCTTACATAGCGGCCGCGAGCCGCTAGTTCTAGCCTCTTCATTCTACCGGGATCAAGGAATTCATATGGTAAAAACAAGTAGGGTATGTGTAGGAGAATGGATAAATTGTAAATCAGTCAAAACATCGTTCAAAACATCGAACGCGCAGAGCTCTGGACAATGGTCGGCAAACAGTCCCGATTACCCTACAGTTCAGCTTGCTAAGAATAATTTGGATGTAAACACGACGACGAAACGGCGAAATGCTCGCATTGAGTGAACGAATCGACTCGCGGTTCGCGGAGGTTTCATGGCACGTATGCACACTCTGTGGTGCCAGAAACACGAAGAGCTTCAGCATGTTTCGCAACAGTCTGCGAAATCAAGATGTCTACCTCGCGATGTCTCGATCATGTCTCGCGAGCTGGATATGAATGCAGAGCGCTTCCCCAACCGCTGCATGAGCAATCCGCAGACGAAGAGGAGGGCGCTACATTAAGAACAATCGCGGAAAGTAGAAACCCCGTGAGAGATGATAGCGATTTCAAGACAAGGAGGAACATTATCATCCAGTTTCCTCCTAAGACCCAAGATCTGGCTGAAGTGGACACCTCTCTTCGTGACGCTATCTCTGAGGAGTCCGACCTGTGTACCACCAATTGTTTAGTTTATGGTGCGGCGAGAGCTTTGGCTAATTCATACCGAAGGCTGAAACCGACGATGGATCAAAATACCAAAAGACGCTTGCATCAACTGAACACGAAAATTGGCTGGGCAAGGCAGAATGCGTCCTTCGTTCAGTCTGTGATTGACTGCATAACATCTGGTAGGCCGTTTACGGAAATGGTCCGAAAGTTCGCCCATGAACTGTGGATCTACTATCACACACTGAACAAGTCAAAGCCGTTGACAATCAATCAGCACATTCTTGACAAAATATGGGTGTTATCTGACGCAAGGAGGAGAATACAGAAGTCGGCGTTGAACAAGATATCTGCGACAAATATGCTTGCCGTTCCGGTCTACTCTACTCGTTTGGGGTGGTTTCATGAGCAAAGCAGAAGCTTACAACGCCGCAAATGGAATAGATTCTCTCCTAAAGATGGTCAGGAAACACGACATGATTGAGAAAGGAGCGTTCTTTTACAAAGCCACGGAGCAGGCGACCGAGACCCTTAGCCTAAATCATAACATCATGAGTGAGAAAAATGATTTATTCCATTTAGATACCATACTTCCAAAATCCCATGTAAAGGAAGCAGTGGTCGAAAACTTCTGCCACCAGCTCCTCGACAAGAAAATGCACGGAAACTTTTACAGAAATGTAGAAGATGTGTCCTTGTCGAAGGAGCTAACGTTTGCTTCCCTCAGATCATCCGGACTTAATTAAGGCACAGAGGGTTTCATTTTCGCATACCAGGACGGTATCATGTCCACCTTAGCACACCGTACCCGCATTTTTCGTCAAAAAGTTCCCAGCAATAGGTGCAGAGCGTGTCAGGCACACGCTGAGTACCTAGAACACATACTATCCAGGTGTCTCACTCACGCAGGAACGACGTGTCTCCGCAGACACAATGTGGACCTAAGATTGCTCTTTGTCGCTCTTACGGTGTTGGCCGCGACCTTGCCATGCCAAACGTTTAGAGGGAGGTAGAGTCAATTGTCCAGAACAAGAAGTGCTGAAATTACTGGAACTACGAGTTTCGAAGAGCAGTCTCCATTGCATATTCGAGGCCTGATATCGTTATCAGGCCAGAATATTTGGTTAATATAATTGTCCTTGTGATCCCTTATCCCGGAGGTGCAAAGCTATCACTGATTCATAACCACAAAGCCATTCGCGTGACAAAAGCATGCCGAGGCATTTGCAAGATGGATGCAGAGGGCTGTCATCTTTGGGTTCCTCCGTTTCCTCGAGGTACATGAGATTTCGTCGGCCTGATGCTGTGATTTCGTCGTGCCATGTGGACACCCATCTCACTGTTGTGATACGTGGTTATAAGTGTTATTTACAGGGTTCTACTGGTATCCAGTATCATTTTCATGGATGGCAGTTACTCCCAGTAGGATCCTGCGGTGATTGTTTAATCTATTTTTTAAATATACATACCTAAATTTCTATTTCTGAAAGGTACATGAACCTATAAAGAAACCTACATTCAGGCTTTCGAGGACGTACGAACGTTCGCGGGAACTCGTGCAGTATTCTGTATGGATGTTCTTAAAGAACGCAAGAACCTGTAAGAGAACCTGTATTTTGATTCGAAACTACATTAGGGTGTACATTAGGGTTGGCCAAAAAAAGAAATTTGTTAGTTATTCGATCAGAATAGGAAACATCTCATTCTATATATAAAAATAGATTTATGTGATTTTTTGTACAGATATTTAAAACGATATCATCCATTAGCAGAAATTATTTGAAGTTTGAAAGTTCGATAAAAGTTTTTTTGTTGTTGACATATTTCAATGCTGCTTCCACAGTTATCTTCAGAATCATTTGCCCCTGTACAAATTTGTTCAACGCAATATTCCATATGATATCTATAAACATTTGTTAAGGAAAAAAAAATGCTGGTGGTGAATAAACATACGTAACCTCACAATTTTACTTTAAAACTGAATTTCTTTTTGTAAACTAAAGTCCTCAAAAGCCATGAAAATTTTGTTTAAATTTCTTCTTTTTAGAAGTATTTTTCAATATAAAGACACATAAGAATTTCAGAGGGCACATCAAAATATTAAAAAATTTGACTCTGGTGCGTCAAAGAGTAAGAAAATATTTTTCACGATTATCGAGTTATTGAGTTGTGAGTGATTTCTCCATAGTTTTGAAGTGAAACTTCTTCTGGGACGGGAGTGAATAAAAAAACGAGCAACCGAACGAACGGAAGTCTGTTTCTCTCTCTTACATGTATACTTTCTATAGTCTGTACGTTCTCTCTCTCTCTCTCTCGCTCTCTATTCGCGTCTCCCTTTTGTGCAGCGATTCGTAATTGCTCTAAAAACTCCTTTTCGATATACCCACCACTGCCACGTTAACCAAAGCATGTATCCTCAAAACTCATGATGATTCCTCATGAATAATTTCAAAGTTAATTCATCAAAGCTTCACTTCTGCCGTGTGGCCACACTGCCACAACTGGTTTTCTGCAAATCAAATTAGTATTTTCTCTTAATTTACAATGATACGAGATTATTCAGCTATTTGCAAAAGTTCACGCTCTTCTCAGTCGAGTGTGTCATTAAGTTTAACCCTTCTGCTTGTGTGGTTACGGTTGCGTGTACTCAACAATATTTAAATATGTCCACAAAATACGTCCCTGGATTAATTTCCGTTTAGTTTATGTATTTCATTCTATCATGATGTTTCTTTAATAATTTGCTGCCAAACAACGCTATTAATACTTGTTTAATAATAATACTTTCATTAGTAATTCTAAATTATTAGTATTAATTGCTTTTCCATAACAGAATAGAACCAAATTAGGGATACTATCCCCATCTACCATCCTATCATTTAACTATGTATTACCATACGAAAATAATTTATAAATACTGGGAAACGTGGGAAAATTAGATCGCGACCAATACATGTGCAAATTTTACGTAATAGTATAATATACAATTACTCTAGGATAGTATCCCCCACTTGGTTATATTTAGTTTGTAATGTTGCAGTTTTAATACTGCAAATTCCATGTTTGTTGTTTGATATTCTTTTTTGAAATGTAAGCAGCTCCTCTCCTTCTCGCAAGGACCCGTCACAGGGTACTATGTCTGACGAGTGACGTGGATGGAGGCTATAAGGGGCACAGATTCGGAAACACACTTGGAAGCTTGGATTCAACCTTCAAAAGTACGACGGCGGTCGGACTGGCTATGTCGTCCTGCTGATGGTTGGTCAAGGGCACAATCTATATTGTTCAACGTGGGTGAAGTGCGGATGTAAGTCCCGCCTTTAAAACTCCCGCGACTAGTGCCATTCAACATGGCGTCAGCAGTGCAGTTCATTGGTTAGCGTAGTCGACATTATATAACAGCCGACGGACGCGGAGAAGAGCGGACGGAAGTTCCTACACCATGGACGAGAGCGCGCTAATTCTGAGGGACAAAATCGCTAAAGGCGCGAACCGGTGTGGATTGCGTTGCGCAGTAAAGCTAAGTAGGTCTGCGGCGACATCCTTCCTGTGCTTCGTTCGAGCTTGGCGGTAGAGAGCATCTTGCTAAACTGACACTCTTGGTTAGACTTCGCTCGTGTGAGCTTGTTTGTTTGGTTTACTCGCTTGGAATCATTGTAAAATTTGTACGGCATTAGAGCGCTATTATATTTTGACGGAAGCTTCGAGCTAATCGTCAAGGTAAGACGGCCAAAACAAAAATTAATTTCATGTGTAAAGTGCGGTTTCTTTTTTTTTGTCGTTCATATAGTAAATCTACTCCATGGCGGACTCGCGCGTGTCTTTCTGTTTGGAGGTTACGTTTGGTTGGCGCATTCTGGTCAAAATTTTGTTTATTACCGTGAAACTTTACTTTATAATTAATTAGTTTTCGTGTACAAATGTTGTTTTTTTTGTTCTTGTAATCTTGCTAACGCAAACTACGAAAGTTTGGCTTTCCTGCTTCTTAGTATTTATCTGAGAATAGATTATTTAATTTATTTGAATTTTTGTACATATTGAAAATGGCTGCTTTGTGTTGGTTCGCTTGTTGCGGTATTTTTTTAAATGCAGATAGGATTCTTATTCATCTTAAAAATGTTTGCTTTCGGCTTATTCGCTTCTTGTAAATTTTTGTTGTTTGTGGAAAATTAATGGTTACTTTTTGTATAAGATTTTGTAGCACTGTTTATCGTTGTCGCGTCGCTATGTGCCGTTTAATCGTTCGCTTCAAAGTTCTGTTCTATTTTTTTTTTGCGAAAATCCCTCTCTTCGTTCTCTGCATGATTAGATTTTCAGGATACCCACGCCACTCTCCCACATGATGAGCGGAAACCGGAAGTAGGGGATAATTTCTTTCTTGTGTTGGATAATTTTGTTGTTGTCGTGAATTTCTTTCTTTTGTATAAAACGGTATAATTGAATCTTTCATTCAAATATTCTATTCATTTAATTAATCGGACTGGTATAAGTGCAGTTATTCAGTTTCCCAGTCGATCCTGGAAGGAGCTGGGAAACGCCGTTTTAACTGGCGCCCGACGGATTTTTAAATTGCAAAGAAAAAAAAACGAGGAATTTTTTCTTTTCAGCATTTTTTTTTAATGTGTATGATGTTTTTTTGGAGTTTTTTGTTCACTTGCTGATTTCAATTCATGATTTTATTACCTGCTGTTTTGATGATTATGACTATTATAAACCTGTTGATTTTAATGATTTTTTTGACCGGTTGATCTATACCATGTTTTTTACTTGTGATTCTATCGGATTTTTGACATGCTACTTCTTACTCATCTGATTTACTATGTCTTGTAATATGATCTGTTTTATGGTATTTTTACTTGATTCACGTGCGCAAAAATTGATATGATTGTGGTGCGGTTTTTGAAGGGGTAACACAGAGAAAAGCAGCGCCCCTGTAAAATCATATTCGCGTGGAAATTTCCATTACGTGGGATAACTGTCACCCGGCAGTAAACGGTAGTAACACGGGAGGCCCACGAGTTCGGAACATGTTCGTGCGAGCTCGGAGATACTCGTTATCGGGAGCTCATTTCTAGACGAACTCGGCACGGTACACCACAACCGGCGAATACACGGGTGAACGGGCGAACGAAAGTGACAGGAAAGCAAGATGAATATTCTGTCGTCTTTCGGTATGGATTATTAGTGCCTTGCGGGCACAGTTATTATTGGAAATATTCAGAAAAGTTCAGGGAACCCTCTTGAATATTATTTTGAACATTTTATTCAGTTTATTTTTCGGTGACAGGTCAGATGGAGTATTTTTTTTTGCTCGCGAAAATTTTGATAGGTAAACGTATATGTACAGGGCTGGTGCGAAAACTAAAAATAAATGCATTGCTGTGTGTGAGGATACTAGCAATATAAGGTGTGTTTTCCCCTTTCAAAAGATTTATATCTTTTTTTCTTTTTCTTTGTGACTATAGCTGTGGTTCTAGACTATTTTTTTGTGTGGAATGGAAACTTAGTGGTTTAAAAGCGTGAACCAAATTCGGTAATACTTAAAATCAAATTTGATTCTTGGATATTTTACTTCGAATTAATCTTAAATTGATTCGATTTTGAGTCGTTTTGATTAATTTCGATTTTACGCATTTTTAAAGTGATTTGATTCCGATTATCAGATTTTGAATAGTTTTGATTAATTTTCAATTGATCCCATATTGATTGAATTTAACTTGGGGTTAATTTGATTTGACTGCTTTAATAAATTTACAGTTCACATTTTCTAGTCGAATTTTTTGTTGGTTTGTAAAAACAGAAACCATGACAGGGAAACATGATTTTAGTTGGTTAACAACCCTTAACACAGAGAGGATTCGCGGAATTTTGAACGCTCATTTTGTTAATAATAAGGGTAGTCGAGAGGTAGTACTGGATAGGGCTATTCGGTATTTTCGAAGGTTCGTAGGGGAGGCCAGGTGGACAGCTGACGATGAAGACACGTCAAATCACGTCGTTTTTCAGACAGGGAGGCGTAGAATTCCTCTGGATTCATCGATAGCGAATAATGAAACGTTTAGTAACACGAGCGGTATGGAACCTTTGCAAATTAGGCAGAGCACATCCTCACCGGGCTTGGCCTAACAAACTTTCTACTATTTTAGAGTCTAGGCATACACCTTCGGTAAATAGCGATACGCAGGATAGAGTCGCAATATCCACGTTCACCTCTACAGTTACATTAACTACAAACACATGTACGGCATCCGCGAGTCGACTTACGGACACTAGGCCGCAAATTAGTCACATCCAGCAGGTAAACCCATTAAACACGGGCTTCACATATGAGTGGCCGAATACACCTCCCCCTTTTAATTTAACAGGTGCGGTAGACACTCAACCAACTAATCCACATTTTAATTTCCAAACTGAGGAACGGCCTACTTATATAGAACACCAACAGGAAGCGCAGCGCTCGGTTAATTTTGCACAGGCAAGTACGTTTGTACCCTTATAGAGTGCGGCTAACTCAACTAATAATTCAAATAATCTGGGAACTCTGACAAATGTCGATCTCGTGGTAATATCGGAGCTGGGCGCGACTTCGTTCGGGATACGACTACAAAACAAGTTTAGGTACCATGCCAAGCGACCAAACTCGCTTCCGTAGGAGGGACAGACGAATGCGTTAAACAATGATTATAGGCAGAACTGTACGCGACATCTTTCGTACAATAGGGCCATAGATCAGCCATACAGTGTGGGCGTAGATTAGCCGTACAATAGGGCTGTAGATCCACCATATCGTAGAAACGGTAAAAGCCTATCTCAAATTGCGAGGCAATGGAATGTTGCGTTTACTGGTCAGGGTGAAACAAGTGTCATTACATTTTTAGATAGAGTCGAGGAAGGTGGGGCTGTCGATTCTTTAAATCAGGAGGAAGTTTTATTGGCAATGCGCTTCCTCCTGTATGGAATAGCGCTAGTCTTGCTGAGGCATAACATACATTTATGGAGATCTTGGTCACAGTTTAAGTATGATTTCTGCACAAGGTTTGGGGATATTAATTATCAGAAACGGCTTGAAGAGCAAATAATCACGCGTAGACAAGGCCCAGAGGAGTCTAGCGTACACTACCTCACATATATGATGGGCTTGTATCGTCTCTACCCGCGTCCCATTCCTCTTGAAGAGCAATTAGATAGGGCCTACCGTAATATGCGTTATCAGATCAGGTGCGCGATTAGGCGCCACGATTTTAGCTCTTATAACGAATTGACGGCATTAGCACAGGATTACGAACGGTCAGCCGCTAGGGAAGATGAGGACATTTTACCGCCAAGACCGAAGACTCTTTTCTTCCGGAATATGCCTACCGTCCAGGTAGAAACAAAACGGTGTAAAACACTGATAAAAAACGTAACGAAATTTCAGTGGCGGCTATTGCTACCAATGAACCAAGAAAGGATTCCGGTGTCGAGGATCTACACAAGCAAATTAAATCTATCGAATCTCTATTTAAAAACGATAGGGATAAGAAGGACAGCGCAAACGTTAACCAACTGTCGAGTGTTGTCGTGGATTTAGTGAACCAGATTAAGGAATTAAAGACACAGAGTCAAAATCGGCCGATTCTAGCAGAGGAGCTGTGCAGAATCCAAACAAGCAGATAGGAATGATTGGGTTAATAGCAATAGCAATACTAGACTAGAGGAGATGAGTAAGAATATAAAATGTTTTAACTGCCTAAAGTTAGGTCACGTATTTCGTTTCTGTAAGGAGCAGAAACGTCTTTTCTGCTTTGGTTGTGGGGCGGACGGAGTTGTAAAAAGAGAATGCCCGAAATGTACGGCGAAGGGAAACGAGGAGGGGAGGAAAAGTCAAGACCCCTAGTCCCTCTCGAGTCAAACGAGGGCACACTTAAATTGAATACAGAAACTCCGTTTGCTCCAAAACCCTTGATTATAATCATAGCCCCGTCGTTCTCTAAAACGTATAATAATGTAGTTGTTCAGGTTGGACAGTTCATCCAAAAAAAACGAGGTCTCGAGATTGGACCGCGTATTCGGGGTAAATACGAAGACCGAGGAACCGGTCGAAATCATTAAGTCGGACGACACGCCAGATTTTGCGTCAAGTCGCTCTAAATTACCCCCGGTGGTATTTCGGGGAGAGAGGGAAGCCGTTGCCGGCTGTAGTAGAGACATAGACTTCTTTGAGCCTGAAGAAGAGGAGGCAGCTCGGGACGGTATCCTGGCAATCATTCCGGCCGCCGAAGAAATTTCTTTGTGCGGCGAGATCGAAGTAGAGGATAAGGCTACGCGAATGTTTGAAAAAATCAAAATTGGGCCGGAAGAGATAACTGCACTTATTGATGGGGGGTCATCTCGATCATTTTTGAAGGAGGCTTTGGGTAAACGGTTAATGGCCAAAATAGGGCGTAAAATGATTGACCCGAAAGCAAAAGTAATGCGAGTAGCTAATGGCACGACATCGTCGGTACTAGGTCGCGTTCTTCTTCCAGTGGAACTGGACGGGGTAAATATTGAAGTCGCTTTTTGGATAGCGAGTGAGGTTACACTGGATTGCATTTTGGGGTGGGATTTTATGCGGAAAAACGGTCTCATCCAAAATGGCTCTAGGGATTCGTGGTATCTAGCAAGACGTCCGGGCGTGGACCACATTGTCCAGTATGGGAACAGGGACATAGCGACAATGGGGGCAGAAGAGATCGCGGAACACGAAATGTGTTGCGGCATAGTCGAGTTGTCGGAAACTGAAGAAGCGCAGCTCAAAGAGTTTTTAACGAATACAATACCCTCGGAGGCGCCGAAAATTGGGAGGACCACCCTCGTCAGGCATAGAATTGATGTCCAGGGACATCCGCCGGTCAAACAGAGACACCAAAGGGTGTCTCCTGTAGTACTGAAGGCTATATATGACGAGGTGGATCATCTCTTAGCAGAAGATTTTATCGAACAGTCGAACTCAGAATGGTCAAGCCCCGTGGTTATGGTCAAAAAGCCCAACGGAGCTTACCGCATGTGTGTCGACTATCGCAAAATCAATGAGGTATCCAAGGGTGACGCATATCCGCTTCCTTTCTTGGAAGACATTCTCGATAAGCTGAGATCAGCTCACTACATCTCAACGATAGATTTGAGTTCAGCGTACCATCAGGTCCCATTAGAGGACGATAGTCGCTCTATAACGGCTTTTTCGGTTCCAGGCCGGGGCCTTTTTCAGTACGAAAGAATGCCGTTCGGGTTGTCCGGTGCACCAGCAACCTTTCAGCGTTTGATCGATAAGTTGATCGGTCCAAAAATGCGTCTACACTGCTTTGCGTATCTTGATTATTATACCATTAAGCCATTTCCCTTTCGGGGTAGGCGTGACTTGCTTGGTTGGAAAATAGTAGTGTGTAGATGGGTATATAGGTATAAGGTAGATAGGTATGTAGGTGTAAGGTATGGATATTTTAGATTGATCTAGAATTCTCGTGTTATTTATTTAAATGACACGTTCGTTCCGCAACACTGCTCCGACCCAGGTTGCTGATCAATCTCTCTAGCGATGATATCATCATAGTATCGGAAAGTTTTGAGGAGCATCTGTACTGGTTGAAAAAGGTTCTGGATAATATCTATGGCGCTGGGTTAACAATAAGTCCCGAAAAAAGTGTCTTTTGTATGTCTGAAATTCGTTATCTTGGATATCGCGTAAATGAGCGCGGCCTACAACCAAATGCTGAGTGCGTTGCACTCAATTATCCGGCACCTCGCAATATTAGACAATTGCGAAGATTTTTGGGCATGGCTAGTTGGTACCGGAACCCCTGAAGAAGACGATATGACTATTGCGGCTTGTGATGCGGTTTTTAGGAACATTTTAGAAAGTTCTAACTTGAGCACAATTTTTCGTTTTATTTATAATTTTACATTATTATTCACTACCAAAAATTGCGCCCAAATAAAATTTAACATAATTTTTTGCCCATTGAAAATTAAAGTTAAAGTTAAAGAAATTAAAGTTTGCAGAGTCGACTATTAGAAGTGGCCACTATCCGCTACTCAAAAAAGGGGGTTTCGGCCCACTCTTATGCGCCGTAGCATAGGGGCTACATTTTGGGAGTACTGGTCCAAGTCATAAGAACTAAATCGATTTAAAAATAGTTGTTCGCCAAATTGGCATATAATTTATTGTTAAATTAACAGTCATCCAATGGACTCTCATTAAGACTCTCTGATCATCTCCTTGTCTGTTTGAAATCAGGAATGGTGAGACCGAGAAGATTCTACAGGTAAGTTTTTATGCATTAATTCATATTTGGTCAAGTACAGTATATTTTAGCTGGAAAGCCTTGACACAAATGGATTGCTTTTGAAATTATATGTGGACTGTTTTATTTAAAAAAAAGGAAGAGTTTAAAGAGGAGAGAGGGAGAGTGTGTGGAGAGTATTTCGTTTCGATAGGAGAAGTAAAAACGTGAGTTTACGGTTTGATATTCCCTATGGTCTAAACTCTTATAAAACGTACCAAGAGTTTATCCACTTGATTAGCTAACTGTTATTTTCGTTTCTGAGTCACCAATTAAACTTGGATATGGTTTTTATTGCCTTATTCTTTCAATTCTTCTGATACTCGTAAAACGGAGTATATAATATTTCTATTCATAATTAGATCATTATTATATTAATTGTCAAATTAAAAAAAAAAGTTTTATTTTTTACAGGTCGACAAACTAAACGCCTTAATTTTGGAATCATCAGCTGGAACGTGTGTAGCATAAGTAGCTTCAGTATACATAATGGGTTGTAAACTTTGCTGATATCGAAGCTTTATTCTGCAAAACCTGACAATAACGAAGGGTTATTCACTTCTGAAATCATTCAAATCCCGCGATCCCGAAATATTTAAAAATCTGAATTAGAGATTTAAGATTCCATATCTCTTACTTTGCCTAGAGAGATTTCATAAGATATTTCTCTTGAAATCTTCGGGAATCTCGAAAAGATTCTTATCTTTTCGAGATTTCCGAAAATTTTTGAAGACTTGAAAGATTTCCAAGATCTCCGGCGCGACTCGAGACTGTTTTTCAACTGTTTCTCAGTCGTTGAATCTAGGGATCTCCGAAATCTTGCAAATCTTAATCTAATTTTCGTGATTCTGAATTTAGTATTTTATAGCGACTTTGAGCAAGATTTGCGTAGTGAATGCCCCTCGGACAATATCAAATTTTAAACATCGTTGAACTCAGTATCAATTATGATTAAAGAAACGAAGACGAATTACCATGAGTGTCTCAACTACGTCTCGATGTCGAATCCTATATGTTATTTCAAATTCCAGTTTGATTTCAAAATATAACTCACAACTTTATTCTAATGTAACATTTACAAGCATTTAAATTTTTTTTTATTTAAACGTTTATGATCTAAATATTTGATAAGAATGCTTGTTTTTTTTATTTTTTTTTCTAAATTTTAAGTACTTATTACTTATTTAAAGTCGGCTGGAAATTCCGATTTACGATACCACATCTGATTGGCGGCCATTATGATGACGTACGTTATACGGACATTCCTATTAGGCATTTTAATTTGAATAAATTTAAACAGGCACGAAGCATCGGTGGCTCAGACGATAGCCCGTCAGAATTCCGTGCAGGAGGACTGGGGTTCGATCCCTGAGCCGGTACCAATGGCAAATTTTTCTATGTACTTCTACCGGGGCTTTGGCGGTTCGGAACCCACCTCAAACTGTAGGTCCCCTCAGAAGAGGCTGGATACCCCCAAGGATTAAAAGAGCTCCATGTCGAGCCTTCCCTTGGGGGTCACTAGTCGATTTTGTGAAGACTCAAAAATGAGTCAGCGTTCTCCTTGCGTTGAGGTTCCAGTGTGACACTCGCTCGGTGGTCGATTTCGAGTAATGAACACACATACATACACTTACATAACACACCAAGGCAGTGCTTCGAATCTGCGCATCTAAGTGATGACCTCAGAGGGATCGCTTCGTCCACCCTAGCTTGGCCGTATTCCTTCTACGACCTGCTAGGGAGGCTGCTGGGTTGCAGAGTGGGTGAGGATCACTTTGCCGTGCGAAGAGGGACATAATTTACTGTGAGATGTGGTACTTCTGGCACAATAGGTTTTGTAGCTTGAGCGCGAGGGGAGGACCTCACGCCCCTCCCCCAACCAACTCAAAGTAAAAAAAATGTGCACAGGCAGATACGATTTGATACAGAAATGTCCATAATGAAAAACTAAAAAAAAAATTCGGCCCACCCAATTTTGCACCCTAGTAACTAAGATTGTTTCAGCTGTTGTTTTTTAGATTTTAAAGACAGAGTAATCGTTAATTTTAAACCTAAATTGTTCCATTGTTTTTTTTTCTCTGAAAGAAATTAGTTAAAGTTACTCCAGTTATTCCGCCAATAGGAAATAAAAAAATAAATCCTAAAGATCCTATAATTGATAAAATAATTTTTGATCCGTATATTGTTGCTATATAACACATCAGGTTATTTTCAGATGGATGCATAAATTATTAAGGAAATAAATATTAATCTACGATCAGGAAATATGATGGACGGGAATAAAGCTGAATGACCTGTCAATGTAAGAATGATGAGTGCTTTAATTATACTAGTTTTAACGATATTATATAATAAAAGTCTATACATTCTATTCCAAAACCAACGTTTGTAAGTCAAAATCCTATGACCGACAAACAAATTAATTTACAGATTTCGCTCGGTCAGTAGAAGAGTGATTGTAAGTTATTTATATATCTAGCAATTTTTATCAGCCGTCATAATTAATTTTCATTCTTCATCCTGATTCATCAATAGCATTGATATATTGGCGATTTTCAAATAGATTTAAATTTGTGTGTCCCTCGATGTTTATTCCACGTTTCTAAACCATTTTTAACATATTAAAGGGCTCAAAGCACATATGGTGGCCTATTTTCTGAGTCTACACGGAAAAAGTTTTTAAACAAAATTTACATAGGTTTACCTTATTAATAATGAACCAACAATTTTTAACCTTTCTAACGTATTCCTCTATATAGTTTCACATTGGCCTCGGTCAGTAAGTAAGTAAGTATACCATTAAGCCATTTCCCTTTCAGGGTAGGCGTGACACTACCCGATTCGGGTAGTGTTTCTAGGTTGATAGCTTGTAGTAAAATAACTACAAGTGTAGGCTCACCACACCCACGATGTGCCAACAGCACTCGGTTTTCTCGAATGGTCACCCATCCAAGTACTAACCGCGCCCAACGCTGCTTAACTTCAGTGATCTGACGAGAACTGGTTTTTTCAGCGTGGTATGGCTGTTGTCAATTTAAAAAAAAATGTATTATTCATTTTCAAATTATAGATACTGGCTGAAAAACACATGCTTATATGCCTGTCCCTGGGTTTGGTGTCATCTCCAAAGCCTCTATAATTATAACGGATTTGATGTGACAGGTGTCATCATAATCGATTATAATCATGAAATAATAAGAAGTTTCTACCAAATTTAAAAAATATATGATGTTTCCAGAATCTTAAAATTGATTAATTGTTAAGTCCTCTGAGAACACGTAAAAAGCTATGAGAGTAACCTGAAATGTCAACTCAGAAGCCCCTCCAGAAAAGAAGCTTTATAATAATGTACTTCAAGTAAAATAATAATTTAGATACAAATTAAAGTAAAAAAAACAGTAATCTAGGTCGATCAGCTTTACCATGTTATAAAGTACATCCTAGTAGATATATCTATTAAAACTGATAAGAATTATTACATTATGTAGAACTTCAAGTCACTCGCATTTCGGAAACCAAAATTGAAATCTTTGTGAAAATCGCCCATATATGTATTATATATTACAGAATAGAAATACATACAAATAGTAACACTTAATTCGAATTGGATCATAATTAATGTCGTATTTTATTAAAGATAAGATAAGGCATTTCGGGAACTAGAATTGACGAAGATTATTGAAGTTTTTGGAAAACAAGTTGCCTTCCAATAAATATTTTTAAATTTCATCAATACAGTGCACGATAAAAGGTGATTTCGGTAGCAAGGATAGTATAGCATAACGAAAGTGTCAAACTTGTTGCTTGGATTACTGGTTTTGTGCATTTTGTGACCCTTTTATCACCGACTCGAGAAGCGAGTTTGGGGGGCCCGCTCCATAGGCATACAAATAGGCCGAAATCATGGGGGTGTTATAAAATAGTACATTTCATAACTAAGGAGAGATATTTCCATTTCTGTGGCGAGGAGAATGAAAAGATCTCCCCCTAGTTATGCAGTTCACTATTCTAACTCAGTTTTATTCCTCTCGAAAACAATTTGTTGCATTGAAGTTGAAGGCTCTCTTTCGTATAAGGTATTCTTTTTCACGTCTGTACAAAATGGCACGTACTATTCTACTTTTACAAGTCGCTTAACATTTAAACTATAATATAAAATTGAATGTAACCTCCAGTGAAATCAATTATTTTTTCAAAAACAGGAAATTTATCGTTGAGGTGAAAAAGATGGAGAGTAATTTTCGTGAACTTTATAAATTAGTTTTGAAATTAAATACAACAGTGTCCTAGTTAAAATATGCTATACTGGCATAAGGAAAGGCTATTTGAATTAACTAAAGCACTTCGAACAGTGAGTTTTGAAGTATATTGGTTCTACATAATATAAATTCTCTTACAATTTTTACGTTATTTATTTATATTTACAATTTGTATAAATTTCATTTTTTTAGAAAATTCCACTTAAACCTAATTACATTGATCCGGTAAAGATAATAGAACGAAAGTCTATTAAATATGTGATTTTGTGTCACATTTGGAAAGACTTTGTGTCCAAGTTGAGTAGTTTTATTTTAAATCAAGAAACTGTGAAGACAACTCGTATTTTAAATACTTCCTCTTCACTGCTACTTGAATCTTACAGTAAATTAGAATGATTGAACCTTCTTACACTGCAAAAGGCTATGGTAATTACAATCGTATATTCATTTATTCGTGGACGAAAGTATATATTTTATCACAGTCAGCGGCGGGCCGCACAATATTGCACACAGAGGCGTGCAAACATATAAAAAATCTATAACTCGGGAACGAAAATTATTCAATTTAGAATCCCTTTCTTCGTCTTCTTGATATTTGTAAGCTTCCCGCGCGAAACGTTCGTCTTCGTATTCGATCTTGAAAATCGTGTCATTTAATTTACCTGTTGGGTGAAATAACGGTGTTATTGCATTTTCAGAAGTCACTGGTTTTTTATTTATTCTCCATGAAGTTATGTACACAACAAATGAAAAATAAATGACATCTAAAAATGCAAGGACACCGTTGTTGCACCCAACCCGTCGATTGTAAGATTTAACAATATACAATTAAAATATAATACGGTTTGTTTTGTATAAAAATGAAAATGTGTAAAATAATTATATAATAAAATAAATTTCTATTAAAATTTAGACCTTAGTACAAAATATCTATTACAACTATTTACAAGCCATATGTGAAATGGCACATTATATTTATTTGAACTATAATTTACTTTATTGGTCGAATGTGGAACCCGGAGTTTTGATTCCTTTTGTTCCGACATCATGTTTTCTTCATTTACATTGCCTACTTTCCCTTCACATAGTCGTTTACTCTTAAGACTCTTAATAACAAATAAAGACGATACTAGTGCATTGCGTCCTATAAGTACTGTAATGTAACCATGAATGAACTACACCTGCACAGTGCAAAGAAGTTCTTCGTCTTCCGGATTTAATGCTATTCTCGAATTGTTCGTCTAACATATAAATCTGCAATCATACTGTTGTTTCATTTTTTTGAAGTGGCTTTAAGGGTTGCAGTTCGCGTTGAAGCCGATCGAAATCATTGTAATATTCATGATCGGATTCTTCTTCTGAATTCCTCTGTCTCGCTTGGGAACCAAATGTTCCACTCGTCAAAACATTTTCGAGATCAGGTGTGGGGATGCCTAGAGTTTGCGGAGTGAGTGGTCCTTTATCTTGTGACATAATGTACTCTGGATTATCCAGTGAAGTCTTGCCAGCAATAATAAGGAAGTCGGGATGTTTTCGGTATCCAGTAGTCAATCGCTTTGGTTCTGATTCTGGAAAAATCAAAATATGGATGATGAAGTTTCATTAGCGATTCTTAGCATAAAATTACTTGTACACTACCAACATAATATTTGGGTAGATTTCCTTTTACCGTTTCAAAATTCTTACTTCTCTTCAAAGGCAACTAGAATCATTTGAAAGGTTAGAAAATTTCGTGTCGAATGAGCCTACGTTGAAATTATTTTAATGAACGAGTAAAGGAATATTTAGTTTCAAAGTTTAAAGTTTTTTTTAGTTAAATGAACATTTTGAAATCTTGAGTTCAACTCTTTATGAAATCTAGAATAGTTTTCCTCAAAATGTGAAAAAATCATAGAATCAAGAGTAAATCCTACTATTATAAATCAAGAGCACGATTAAGTATTATGTAATTGCTGAGTATTCATACACAATATTGACTCGTGCAATATTAATTTTTGGGAGCCAAAGGTCCGAGATTCTTCGTTAAGCTGAATTTGTTATGAGGTGCAACTTCAGATTCCTTTATATTCCATTGTATATCTAATTGAATCTGAAGTTGCACCTTAAAAAATGAAGGTTAACGACAAATCTCGGACTTTTGGCTCTAAAAAATTATTAATGCACCAGTAAATATTTTGTATGAATAATCAGCAATTACATCATATTTAATCGTGTTCTTGATTTAGATTTAAAGCGCAAGATTTACTCTTGATTTTAAGATTTTTCCAAATTTTTAGGAATAGTTTTTTTTTCTAGTTTTGGCAAGGAGTTGAAACTCAAGATTTCAAAATGATCATTTAGCTACAAAAAAACTTTTAACTTTGAAACGAAATATTTTCAGACTCGTTCATTAAAATAATTTCAAGGTACACGGAGAAAAAAATCGCACTGTTATAGTAGGCTGAGCTCTTAATATTACAGCACGGAACTTCATGTGTCGTAAGGCTGAACAGCCCCCAAGGTTAACTGCGAATACAAGAATAA
>CAKNYM010006697.1:0-22028 GCA_932195095.1 Andricus curvator | reverse complement strand
TAGGGGATGTATGTTTTAGGGGTTGATTGGGGGTGTGTTCCACAGGAGTAGAGGAGCGAAAAATGTTTTATGTGTGTTAGGGCTCTTCGGATGAAAGAATTTTCAGCAATCAAATTAAATTCCTTCGTCTTGGGGTATTTTGTTAAAGTTTCCTTCATTTGTTTAAGCCCAGGGGGTTGCGAATGGGGCACTCAATGAAATAGTAGCCGTGTATTAAATTTTAGATTTTAGGACTTTCAGTAGTTTCTCGAAGAAGATACCTGATGAATTAAAACTTAATACAAAATCGGATTAAACGTCAATAAAATTGAAACGAAAATAAACATTGTAATTTTACACTTCATTCTAAAAGATTTTGTTAGCGAATTTTTAGAATCCTTTGTAGTATTCAGGAATGCAATTTTAAGAGTATCGTTTTGTCGCAGAAGTCTAAATTTAGCCCAATAAAGATCCGAAAACTTGTAAACTGTTTAATTTGGAAGAACTAATGATATTACTTCCAGCTGAATTCTCGAGTGGGTGGGTTGAAAAATTGGAAAATGAAAATTTTGTTTAAATTATCACAATTCAGTGTGTTCTTGACAACAACTAAAAAGGAAAAGTTAAAATTAAGAGAACTGAATTTTCCATGAGTTTGAATTTTTCATACGTAGGAACAAAAGTGACGCCTTTTGAGATTTAATTAATGGTATTTACAATTAAAAATTAGTTTACTATGGTGTTACATGTTGTGATACATTGTTATACTCTCTAAATTTAAACCAGTGAGATTTCACTGATAGAAATAGGTAGAGGTGGGTCATTGATAAACATTAGTAAACATTTCACGTGCAATCAGTGAAATTTCACCGTAAACCAGTAATAATCTCACGTTTTACTATTAAAGTTCAAACTATGTTTAAAAAGACATATTTTTAATGAATTTTTTAAAACACGAACAATTGTAACGAAACAGCGTACTACTTTCTGGTCGCATTAACGGAATATTTTTTTAAATTTTTTGTTTGTAGATTTATTTGAGGTATTGCTCAAAATGTTGTCCCTGGTGCTCTACGCAAAGTTCAACACGGCGAACAACAATTGCTTTCAATTTTTGAAGCATTTCCGGAGTAATTTGCACAAAAGCTTCTCTTAGACGGTTCTGAAGTTCTTGTCTAGTATGTAGTGGAGTTTTGTACACCTTTTCTTTAATCAAACCCCACGGGAAAAAGTCCAAGATTGTTAGATCTGGAGATCTAGCAGGAAATTGGGCAAGCGGTCCATATGTTCCAATCCATAAATTTGGAAACACTTGATCAAGAACGCCTCTTGCAACTCGCGAATTATGTGCGGGAGCACCGTCTTGCTGAAAAATTATACTTTGTCTAAGACGAAGAGGAAGATTCTCAAGAAGTTGGGGCAGTTCGTTCTGTAAGAAGGCAGCATAAGCTTCTCCGTTCAGGTGTCCCTCAATCTCAAATGGACCAATCTGTACGAAAGAGAATTACTAAAACTAACTTGCGGCTTAAAATTTTAAAGTAGAAGGAGGTGTCTTTGAAGAGATTATTTTATTTTGATTAAATCAACGTTTAAAAAAAAACAGTTTAAAGAGATTAACTAATACTCTACTAGATACTCCATTAATCACACTTCAATTTCTTCAACAGTTATGAAATTAAGGCTTACCACATAATCGCCTACCACGCCGCACAATAAGTTGACGCTGAAACGATTTTGGATATTCCTGGTTGGAAGTATTGCATGTGGATTTTCATATGCATACTGATGCCAATTTTTTGAATTTAAAATGCCATTTCTGGTGAATATGCATTCATCTGTGTACAGAATTCTGTCCACAAATTCCGGACCGTTGGTATTTTGTCCCAGCAACCAGTTGCAGAATGCAAGACGTCTTGGATAGTCCTCTGGTTGCAATCCTTGGACTCTTAAGAAATGATACACATGAAGATCATTTCCTTTTAATACCTGCTGCACTGTTGTGTAGCTTCTGTTATGCATTGCAGCAAGCCCCCGAATCCCGATACTTGGTTCAGGAAGAGCACTATCCAAGATAGCCTCCTCTTCATGCACCTGCAACTGGTTTTGTCCACCACCTCTACCATCACCTCTTCTGGCTGGAACTAAGTTACCCGTCTCTCTAGCTCTGTTAACTAAACTCAAAACTTGCTGAGGGTTAGGGTGTCTCCTATTTGGAAATTGTATCGCATATTCCTCACAGGTTCGACGTGCATTCCGCTCGCATTGGCCATACATTATTAACATTCCACAATACTCTTGACTTGTATAATTCATTATAAATTATGAATTTATCGTTCGCCAAATTGATAGGAATAAGAATTTCACACTACGAAGTACGTAAGGAAAACAAAGAAAAGTAAATTTTGGAAATTTGGCTAATATCAGTAAGGTGCATTTTTTAAAATTTTTTCTTCAGAACAAACATATGTGTCATTTAAACTTTAGTATACCGTCGACATATTTTAAGCCAAGACATTCCCGAGGATAGCTGCAGAGCATGTCATACACAACCCGAGAACCTAGGACACATACTACCTAGTTGTTCAACTTATGCGGGAACGACGTGCATTCAAAGGCACAATGCGGCACTAAGAGTGCTTTATTACCATCTCTATCACCCTTACTGCTTTAGCCCTGACACCAATCCGCCAAACGCTCCTATCAAAATAGAGTCAATTGTCCAAAATGAGAAGTGCCGCATATGCTGGAACTTCATATCCTCAACAACTTTTTCTGTCAGTTCAAAAAACGATCTATGTTCGTTATCGAATATCCGGCTTCAGCCGACAAAAACATAACAGTCAAGGCGAATGAAAAGAAAGAGAGGTATAAAGACCTTATAAGGTAGTTTTGACGGCTATAGCCGGAACACGCTGTTAAGCTAGTGTTCCTGATCATCGGTGCTCTTGGAGGTGCCAAGCTTTCACTGGTCGATAGCGCAAAAAGCATCCCTGCGTGTCAACAAAATGCTAAGATACTTACGCGGGAAATGCAGAAGGCGGTTTTCCTTGGGTGGTTCCGTGTCCTCAGGGTGCACGAGACTTTTGCCAGATCATTGTATTGAGTGTATCGCAGACTGTAACCACCTATCACATGATCGTGGGACGTGGTTACAGCTGAAATTTTACCGTGATTTCGCCGGGAGCGGGTGATGGCCACTACTATGGCCACGTCTCACGACCGTGAGATGGGTGGCCACAGGGCACGATGATTTGCCAGGAAACCCCTTGTGTATCTTAAGGACATGGAGCGCCCAAGAATGACAGTTCTCCGCATCCATCACGGAAGTGCCTCGTCATGTTTTTGGCACGCAGCTATGGCTGCGAGGTTACGCACCAATGATACCTTTCCACCTCCGATAGCACCGATCATACTTAGTATGCTAAGGTAGAAATTGTAGGAGGTCATAAGAGCGAAAGTGCCCCTCGCCAACTAGCCGCAGCCCTGCCAGGCATGCTGTCGTGTCCCATTGGTTGTAATACTTGACAAACATTATTTTTCTCTAATATTTTTCATCTTCAATGAAAATCATACCGCCACTGGTGAAAACCTTAAAAGTCGGTTCGATTTTGCAAAGACTATGCCGGGCACACAAAAATACAATATTCTTTTTTACCCTCTCCGGAAGCAACTCTGATTCTAAAGAAGTGTTCGTAATCTCGTGAGAGGTAAGCAGACTCACCAGGAACTATTTTGAAATGTAACAAGCAAGCGATTTAGATATCTTCCAAATGAAATTTTCAGAACGATTTCATTGTAGAAAAACGATATTTAATAATAAAATAATGAAGGATTCTGGTATATGAATCTTCTCACCTGTTATATTTTTGGATGCTTTTTGATTAATCCCCCTCCCTATCACGTACTGGCGCGTTTTGGGGTGTTCTCTGGTGTGAGTCCCCTTGTCTCTCAGAGTGGTACTCAAAAAATGATTTTTTATTGCATTTAACGTACACTTTGCTCTTCACTTTGCTCTTCACTTCGCGATCTTTCTCTTAGGGAAAATATCATGTTTTGGACATGACGAATACTTTTCCAAATCAGATTTGATTAGATTCCGGAGAGGGTACGAAAGAATGGTATTTTCGTGTTCCCGGCACAGTCTTTGCAGAATCGAGCCGAGTTTTGGAGTTCTCATTAGTGGCGATATGATATTCTTCGCAGCACTGGTGGGTGTGGTGAGCCCACACTTGTAGTTATTTATTACAAGAAGCTATCCACCTAGAAACACTACCCGAATCGGGTAGTGTCACGCCTACCCTGAAAGGGAAATGGCTTAATGGTATACTACTACTACTGGTAGTGCCGTGGTCAGTTGGCGCAGGGTACCCGCGCTCTGATGAAATTCTACAACTCAACCAATACTTTCCATTCCATTTCTGTTTTGGGACGTTTTTAGAGAAAAAATCCAGCAGGGGTGTTTTTCAGACTATTAACCAGTGAAAACTTGGCACCTCTAAGAGCACCGATGATCAGGACGACTAGCTTAACAGAAAATTCCAGAAATAACAGTTGCAACTCCCTTATACGGTTTTCGAAGTGTCTCGAAGTTTCGAAAGAGCGTTTGGCGAAGCATTATCAGGGTGACGGTATGCTAAAGTTGAAATGCACCGTCTTGACACGCCAAAATAAAATTCTCCGTGCCGTGCCGTACATTCTCTTATGGAGGAGCTGCTCACGGAAGTTTTTCTCCTGCGCTTTTTTTATGCGGGCCCTCAAAGGTGAATACACGAGTTGGACAATGTTTGATGCCTTTTGCTCACCCCTTATATTGAAATCAAGGCCAAGTGCTTTAGCAGCCTTCTCTGCTGCTTTGTACAGAAAACCTTCTTTGCCTACTTCTTCGTGTTTCCTGACCATTTTGAGAAGAGGGTCTTATCTATTTGCGACTATACATGCTGTATCTAGAATAACCTTGTCGTGAAGACATTCCAGATACAGTATTCCGCGACCTCGAGGGATCTGAACTAGTCCTTTGTCCATGGAACCACTTCAAATAAATAGATTACTACCAGGCCGGCAGCCATGTTCGTTGCAGATACTTTGTTCCTCGCTGACAGTTCGGAGGACCAAATCTGTCGAATAAGACGTTTGTATCTGCATGGAAAAGCATTCCTACTAAATATTACGCCCTAAATGCGGCTTTCTGGCACGCCCGGGTATGCATAGGTCTCTCCAGCTCCAAGATGTCGTATAGTGCTTCTATAGGCGAGTTCAGGAACTTCGCGGATGCCATTAAGTTCTCCTCGCTTCAAATTAACCTTGGCGCATTTTTCTAATCCAAACTTCATTCCAATCTCTTTGATCTCTTTGACAATCCCTAGAGCTAAATCTAGTTGCTCTTCATTTTCTGCATAGAACTTGAGATCATGCATGTGAAATACATGAGTTACCTTATGCTTTCGATTTTCAGGTTTGCTGCAGAAGTTCTTTTGGGAATGGCGAACTGCGAGATACAGTGGCAATAATGTGCGGCAAAAGGGGACTGGGCTCATGGTGTCGTCCTGAAAGATACATCTCTGGTTTTGCGAAGCGGCATCAATTTCTTTACGCACCTAACAATGTGTGGATAAACCTCTAAGCTTTTCAACATACAGATGGTAAATCTATGAGAGTTTGAATAGAAAGCTTTCCGGTAGTTAATCCAGGACAGCGTTAGGTAGCGCTTGTAGGATGCTGCGTCTCTGCAAACGCATCTGTCGATGAGCAGGTTCACCCAACATTCTTCTACGCCTTTCTTTGAGCCGGGTTTTCCTACAACTCTCGCTACATAGGTCCGATTGTCCAAAAAAGCCTTTCATTTAGGATAGCTGTGAAGATCTTATACAGCGTGTTCAGACTTGATATTGGCCTATCATACTTAGGGTCAGACAAGTTGCACATCTCCGGGAGAAGTACTGTGCGTTCTTCCACCAATCACTCCGGAATAGGCTCTTCCGATTTCAGATATAATGGAAAATGTGGGCCAGTGCTGGTGAATTAAAGGAAACCTCTTTCACCAGAAGGTCTTGGTACCATCTGCTCCCGGAGCGGAATAGCCCTTCATGCCGATTAATACTTTTTTCACCTCAGGTGCTATGAAGGCACTGCACAGCTTCTTGAAGCTATTTATGTTCTTTAAGTTTTTTAAGTGAATGGTGGACTTCGTGGACTTCTCTCCAAACTGCCTCGACCTCCTCTGGTTTCGGGGAGTGATCGACAGTAAATGGAAGGTCTTAGAAGAATCAAGAGAAATCAGAGCAAAACTGTTCATTTTTCTCCGATCCACCTCTTCCTCCGCTCTATATTGCTTCCGGCGTCGGATAGTACCCGAATTCTGTCAATAATATGCTGCCTGATGGTCAGCTACACTTACTTTAAACGGAAGAAAAATAATTTAAATGCGTGTCGGAAAAGCAACATTTTTAGACAGTCTACATTATTTTCAGATGTCTCTAAGTGCATTATCAAAAGCATTCGATTTACAAAATTCTTTAGTCGAAGGGACTTTTCCACATTGTTTCAAATTTAATATATAATGCGGAATACATTAGTGATCGTCCACCAACAGAATTCTATTCGCCGTATACTACGAGAACGTTGAAAAAGTAAATATTTTTAAAATGGTACGAAGGAAAAAAGCTTTAGGTTAAAGTTTATAGACGAAATTTTTTACAACAAGAAAAAAATTGGCATCATTCCGATAGGTGGTTATTTATGCCATGGGTGTCCGCGCTGTTTTACCTCAAATTGTCATAAAAGTTTTATAAAAAGTGCAGAAACTATTGATCATCGTTTCGAAAAAACCATCAACATTTCTAATCGCATTCATTTGATCGGTTATTCCTTCGAAGAGATGTGGGAATGCGAATTTGATCCTTTAAAAATATCTTACACAGAAATGAAAGATTTTCTCGTGAATCACCCAATCTTGGTACATACTCCTCTAGAGTAGTAAAGGAAATTCGAAAATTTAGACCTTATTTAGAAGGCTATAATTTCATAGTAATAACAGATCACATTGCATTAAAATGGCTACATAATTGAAAAAATCCAACAGGATGATTAGAAAGATGGGCGCAAGCATTAACAGAATATAATTACGAGGCTATATGCAGGAAAGGTAGTCGAAATTGTGTACCGGATGCATTATCAAGAAAATTTGAAGCCGATAGAAGTATAGCATCAATATAAGCGGCCAATACAGAAAAACCATACACAGACACAAAAGACAAAACCGATCAGTGGTATTTCACAAAAATAAGTCAAGTTAGAAAAAGATCCGAGGAAAACAATAATTGTAAAATAAGAAATAGTCAATTATATTTTTATAGAACTGATCCATTTAAATCTTCATTATCGCCAGCAGGAAAGGCGTGGAAATTAAAAATACCAAGAAAATTAAGAGATCAGGTATTAAAGGAAAACCACGATGAAGGACAATCAGGGCATTTAGGAATTTAAAAAACGTATGCGAGAATAACTAGAGACTATTTTTGGCCAGGAATGTACTCGGATACAGTTAAGTATGTAAGAGAATGCGAAATTTGTCAAAAAATAAAATCAGTTAACCAACAGAAAATACGTCTTATGGGAAAACTAATTATAGAAGAACCATGTACAATAGTAGCAGCAGATGCCATGGGTTCATTGCAATAACGAAAGCAAGAAATCAGTATTTACTGGTGTTTCTAGAACTATTCACAAAGTGGATTGAAATAATACCAATGGAAAAATCAAACGCAACAACAATAGAATCAGAGTTTCATAATAAGATAATATCGCATTGGGGATCACCTAGAATCTTACGCACAGATAACGGGAAAGAATTTATAAATAAAGTAATGAGAGATTTAGCTCAAAAGTTTGGAATAAGACACTCTACAACACCACGGTATTATCCACAAGGCAATTACAACCTTTACAGTCATTAAAAAGAGAACTAGAAGAAACGGAGAAAGTAGAGTTACAGGACACAGATAAATAGACAGATATGCTTAAAAGATCACAAATAATTAAAGAAGAAGTTGAGACAAATTTAGACGAAGCCAATGAAAAACAAGAAAACTATTATAACTTAAGAAGAAGACCATCAGAATATGAAATCAACGATCAAGTTTCACTAAAGAGTGAAGATATATCCAGAAAAGTTATGAGTCAAGCAAAAAAATTACTGGAATGTTATGAAGGTCCATTTTTATTAAGAAGAACATACCGCTCACTACTTATGAAGTAAAATGATTAAGACAAAAAAATCTAGGCGAATGGAATGTAAACGACATTAAAATATTTTTCTCTCCAAAAGATAAAGACCCAATTAAAAAATAAGACAAATAATTAATAGCAAGTTGATAAATCAATAAATAAAACGTAAAAATTGACAATATATATAAAAAGTAAATACGCCAACAGGAACTACACAAGACAAAAACACTAGCTCGAACACAAACAGTTTTTTTCAGATCTACAGGATGGAGGAAAATAAAAACGACCAGGAAAAGTAATCGAACAATAGGGAAGTTAAGGTAGAATTGTTAAAATGCCGCTTTTGCGCAAGGCAAATTTCGACGGAATTATATGTGTTTCATGATATATACTGAGGGCCAACATCAGCCCAGTATGTCAATTACCACACAACCCCCCACTCATCAGGGGAAACGGGGGTGCGTAGAAATAAGGCACACGCCGAGAGAACTCTTGACCAGTTCTGAATTTGAAAACGCAAAGAGAAATGGGAAATAGTTTAGAAAGGGAAAGATGGGAATCCGAATACAAAGGATTTCAAGGAAGATTAATACAACTTTTGCACAACTACAGACACTAAAATAAAAGGGTGCCTATCGGATTCTGAAGGCACCACAGTAAAAGTCCAAAATCTTTAAGTGGAAGGTACATACAACGTCCCGCGCAGGGAGAGGGGATGTAACGAAGTTACAATCAAAAACCTAAGAGAACAGACTTTCACTCAAACTTTGCACATCATTTTTCGAAGGAATCCGATTATTCGTGAATAAGCTCAGCTTCCCCAAATCCCCAACCCATACTCAATAATAGCCACCCCGCTATACACGTTTCGATTAATTCATTGCGAAATTAACGTGCCTATCCTTTTGAAAAATGGATATGTACGCAGAGCGCTTCACCAACCGCTGCTTGAACAAGGTGCAGACAAAGATAAGGAAGCGAGATTAAGAACAACTGCGGTAATCAGGCACTTTCTTCGAGATGATCGCGATTTCAGGACAAGGAGGAACATTGATATGCAGGTTCCTCCTAAGCCCCAAGATCAAGCCTCCCTTCATGAGTATATCTCGGAGGAGTCCGACTTCTGGACCATCAATTGTTCCAGTTTATGGTGCTGCGAGCGTTTTGGCTGATTCAAATCGAAGGCTGAGACCGACTATGGATGAAAAGAACAAAAGACGCTTACATCAGCTGAACAACAGGATTGGATGGGCAAGACATAATGCGTCCCGTGCTTAGTGTGTGATTGACAAATAACATCTGGTAGACCATTCACGTAAAGGGTTCGAGAGTTTGCCCAAGAACTGAGGATCTACAATCACATATTGAACAAGTCAAAGCTGCTGACAATCAAATAGCATATTGTTGACAAAATGCGGGGGTAATCTGACGCAAGAAGGATAATACAGAAGAGGAAGAGATGGATCAATAACTTGTTTGAACACACTGTATAAGATCTTCACAGCTGTCCTAAATAACAGGATTGTTCGAAGAATTGAGCCTGTGTGGAGAGAGATGTACGAGAAACGTGGCTCCAAAAAATGTGTAGCAGGCTGTCGAGAGAACCTGCTAATTGACAGGTACGCCTGCGAAAATGCAGCAGCCCATCAGCGTGCCCTGTCAATGGACTGGATTGACTACTGAAAGCTTTCGATTCAACCTCTCATAAACTTACCATCGGTCTGTCAGAAAGTTTGAAGGTTCTTACACACATAGTTAGATGCATATAGAGATTGACGCTCCTTTGGAAAACTAGATTTACCATCTCATCTGAAAATTATCGTGTAACAACGTACAACTTCACCTGCCAAAGGGGTGTCTTTCAGGGCGATACTATGGGCCCTCTGGTTTTTTGAATCACACTTCTGCCTCTATTTATCGCACTACGAAATTCTCCGGGATACCTGTGCGGCGACAATAATCATCGCGAGCATAAGGTCACTCAAAGTATGTTATATGGATGACCTGAAGATCTATGCTTTAAATTTCGTCAAAGAGTACACAAGAGAGGTTTCTATGGACTTCGGATTGGATAAATGTGCCAAGATTTTCTGAAGAAAGGAAAGATTGTTGGCGTTTTTAAGCACTCTGAGCTTGTGGATATAGGTGTTATTAGACATGTTCACTCTGGAGAGACCTATACATACCTGGGCGTGCCTCAAAGCCGCATTCAGGACGTAAAATCAGTGAAGGAGTCTCTCCGAAGCAAATACAAACATCTTCTTCCACAGATTTGGTATTCAAATCTGTCGGCATTGAACAAGGTAGCTGCAACTAACATGCTTGCAGTTGCAGTTTCACTCTACTCGTTTGAGTTGGTTCCATGGACGATGAACAAACTTATGGCCCTTGATATGGATACACGTAAGATCACGCATATGCATAATAGCTTGCATATCAGTTACACCGTACAGTTGCAAATGGCAGAGATCAGTTTTAAAAATGATCAGGAAACACGAGATGGTTGGAAAGGGAGCGTTTATATACAAAGCCGCGGAACAGGCGGCCGAGACCCTTGGCCTGAATTTTGAAATCAGAAGTGAGTAAAGTTTATCATTCCATAAAGATGCCTCTCTTCTAAAAGCCTGAGTAAAGAAAACAGAGGCTGAAAAATCCAGAAACTTTTGCAGAAAGTTTCATTTTCGTATGTCCGGACAGTGTCATTTCCACCTTAGTACACCGTGACCGCATTTAATGTCAAGAATCTTTCCGCGATAGGTGAAGAGCGTGTCATACACACGCTAAGTACCTAGAACACATACTATTCAGGTGACCCACTCACGCGGGAACGAACTATCTCTGTAGACAAAATGCAGCCCTAAGAGTGCTTTACCTCAATCTCTGTTACTCTTATGGTTCTGGTCGCGACCCTGCCCTTGCGAACGCTCCGAGGAAGATAAAGTCAATTGTCCACAACGAGAAGCGCCAAATTTTCTGGAACTACGATTTTTGTACAGCACTCTCCATTGCACATTTCAGGCCTGGAATTGTTTTCCAGGACTTCGAGTAAAGAATTATATTTGTGATCCTTGGGATCAATCCCATGGTCGTGAAACGTCACCATAGGCGTGATTTACCGCGGTTCTACTTTTTACGCCGGTCTCATTTTTATAGATGACAGTTGCTTGGACCTTGGGGTGATAGTTTAAACTGTTTCGTATATATATATATATATATATATATATATGGGATACCTGGGACTCTGTGATACCGGGCGACCTCTCAGAGTATCAGCCTTATCCTTGCACGCGGGGCTCTACAAGGATGGGGGAACCCTTTTCCCTTGCTTCTCGTGGGAACAACAATGACAACACCAAACATAGTTATAGGAAGTGCGGTACAAAACAATCGAACGCGCAGAGCTCCCGACAGTGGATCGGACAAACAATGCCGACTACCCTAGAGTTGGGGGAGCCAATCAAGATGGAGTCAATGCGATTGACCGGCAGAATCTCATTACTTCTAAGTGGACGGATCGACTCAGGGACGACCTGCTGGAGCGCTATGATACCAGTATGGCCCCTGAACGAAAAGGTTACATGGCGCGACTGCATGCTCTGTGGTGCGAGAAACACCCAGAGCTCTCGGATTTTTCGCAAAAACGTCTGCGAAATCGTGCTGAGGACCTCTGGAAAAGGAGTTATATAAGCGGAGCCCCTACTCAACCTCAGCCAGAACAAGCCGGCAACAGAGAGAGAGAGAGGCGACACTGAGACCAACCTCGAACAGGCATCCTTTTTGGAGATTTTTCCGAGGAATCCGACCTCTGGACTATCAGTTGTAGTGTGTACAATGCAGCGAGAACTTTGGCAGATGCAAACCGTAGAACAAAACCAACGGTTGATCATAAGAACAAAAGACGAATGCATCAACTCAGCACAAAGATAGGCTGGGCAAGACGGTACGCGTCCCGCATTCAGTGTGTGATTGACTACATAACATCTGGCAGGACTGTTACTGACAAGGTTCAACAGTTCGCGCGCGATCTGCAGTTCCGTCATCACACAATCAACAAGTCAAAGCTAGTGACTATCAGGCAGCATATTGTTGACAGAATACGAGTACTAGCTAACGCTAGGAGAAGCCTAGAGCGGAGAGAGTGGTTGTTCAGAGAAAATCAACAGGTTTTGTCTGACCCATCTCGACTCTTCCAGGACCCTCCAGTTACTGTCGACCATTCGCCCAAACCACAAGAGGTCGAAGCATCTTGGAGAGAAGTCTACGAAGTCCAGCATCAACTTGAAGAAGGCTCAAAGAACGTAAATATCTTCAAGGAGCTGTGCAATGCCCTCATAGCAGCTGAGGAGGAATGCTCACCTATCACCACCGAGGAGGTGAAAAACGTATTAAGGGGCATGAAGAACTATTCTGCTCCGCGTCCAGGTGGTATCAAGACCTTCTGGTGGAAGAATTCTCCTTCAACCCACCAGCATCTGGCCCGAATTTTCACCTTATATCTGAAGTCGGAAGAGCCTATTCCGGAGTGGCTGGTGGAAGGGCGCACAGTGTTCCTGCCGAAGACGGGCAACTTAGCTGACCCTAAGAATTACAGGCCAATAACTTGTCTGAACACACTGTATAAGATCTTCACAGCTATCCTAAATGATAGGATTGTTTGGACAATTGGACCTGTGTGGCGAGAGAAGTATGAACAACGTGGCTCAAAGACATGCGTCAGGAAATACGAAGAAGTGGGCAAAGGGGCGCTTCTGTACAAAGCAGCGGAGGAGGCTGCTGAAAAACTCGGCCTTGGCTTTAATATTAGGGCTGAGCAAAATGCATCAAATCTTATCCATCTTGAACACTCACTCCTGAAGGCCCGGGTTGAGAAAGCACAGGAGAAAAACTTCCGCGAACAGCTCCTCGACAAGAAGATGCACGGCATCTTCCAAAGAAATGTGGAAGATCAGTCGATGTCGTATGAGCTAACGTTTGCTTTTCTTAGATCACCCGAATTGAAGTCGGGCACGGAGGGCTTCATTTTGGCATGTCAAGACGGTGTCATTTCCACTCGAACATACCATCGCCACATTTTGAGCCAAGACATTCCCGATGATAACTGCAGATCGTGTCATGCACACCCCGAGCATCTAGGACACATACTATCTAGTTGTCCAACTCATGCAGAAACGACCTACATCCAAAGGCACAATGCGGCACTAAGAGTGATTTATTACCATCTCTGTAACCCTTACGGCATCACCCCAAATACCTCTCCGCTAAACGCTCCTAGAGAAATAGAGTCAATTGTCGAAAATGAGAAGTGCCGCATATACTGAAACTTCATATTTTCGACAATTGTTTCTGTTGCGCACTCGAGGCCTGACATAGTTCTCCTTGACTTCGAGAAACGAACCATGTTCGTTATCGAATTTTCAGCACCTGCTGACAAAAACGTCACAGCCAAGGAGAAAGAAAAGAAAGAGAGGCATGAAGACCTTATAAGGGAGTTGCGACGGCTATACCCGGAATATTCTGTTAAGCTAATCTTCCTGATCATCGGTGCTCTCGGAGGTGCCAAGGTTTCACTGGTTAATAGCCTGAAAAGCATCCCTGCGTGTCAACAGAATGCTGAGACACTTGCGGGGAAAATGCAGAAGGCGGTCGTCCTTGGGCCGCTCCGTGTCCTCAGGGTGCACAAGACTTTTGTCGGATCATCGTATTGAGTTCGTCGCAGACTGTAACCACCTATCTCACTGTCGTGAGGCGTGGTTACAGCTGAAATTTTACCGCGATTTCGCCGGGAGCGGGTGCAATTTTTCAGATTAGCACCCGCTCCCGGCGAAATCCTGCGGTTTTCCTTATGACAAACTTTGAACTATATATATACAATATACATGCATATGTTAATGCTAAAATCAAAAAGCAACTTAATTTACCTCTAGAGATTGTCAAAGAGTACACGCAAGAGATTGGAATGTAGTTTGGGTTAGAAAAATACGCCAAGGGTAGTTTGAGGCGAGAAAAACTTAATAGTATTCTCGAAGACTCTGATCTTGTCGACAGGAGCGGTATATGACATTTTCGTGCTGAAGAGACCTATACATACCTGGGCGTGCCACAAAGCCGCATTCAGGACGTGACATCTATAGTGGATACTCTCCGAAGCGGATACAAATGTCCCATCCGGCAGATTTGGTCTTCCAAACTGTCGGCGAGGAATAAAGTATCTGTAACGAACATGAATGTCGTCCCAGTAGTACTCTATTCATTTGGAGTGGTTCCATTTTTGAAGGACGAGCTCAAATCCCTTGATATCGGGTCACAAAAGGTTATGCACATGAACAAAAGCATTCACCTTAGGTCTTCTGTTCCGCGACTCTACATATCACGCCGTCAAGGTGGTAGCGTAATACTGAATCTTGAACGTTTTCACAACAGGATTATTCTGGGTACAGCACATATAGTCGCGAATGGACGAGAACCTCTTCTTAAAATGGTCAGGAAGGTCAAGATGGGGTCAAGATGGTGTCATTTAAACTTTAGTATACCGTCGACACATTTTCAGCCAAGATATTCCCGAGGATAGCTGCAGAGCATGTCATACACAACCCCAGACACATATAGTCAAGGTGAATGAAAGGAAAGAGAGGTATAAAGACCTTATAAAATAGTTTTGAATGCTATAGCCGGAACACGCTGTTAAGCTAGTGGTCCTGATCATCGGTGCTCTTGGAGGTGCCAAGCTTTCACTGGTCGATAGCGCGAAAAGCATCCCTGCGTGTCAACAAAATGCTAAGATACTTACGAGGGAAATGCAGCAGGCGGTTTTCCTTGGGTGGCTCCGTGTCCTCAGGGTACACGACACTTTTGCCAGATCATTGTATTGAGTGTATCGCAGACTGTTAGCACCTATCACATGATCGTGTGACGTGGTTACAGCTGAAATTTTACCGCGATTTCGTCGGGAGCGGGTGATGGCCACTACTATGGGCACGATGATTTGCCAGGAAACCCCTTCTGTATTTAGCACCGATCATACTTAGTATGCTAAGGTAGAAGTTGTAGAAGTTGATAAGAGCGAAAGTGCCCCTCGCCAACTAGCCACAGCCCTGCCAGGCATGCTTTCGTGTCTCATTGGTTCTAATACTTGACAAACATTATTTTTCTCTAATATTTTTCATCTTCGAAGAAAATCATACCGCCACTAGTGAAAAGCTTAAAAGTCGGTTCGATTTTGCAAAGACTATGCCGGGCACACAAAAATACAATATTCTTTTTTACCCTCTCCGGAAGCAACTCTGATTCTAAAGAAGTGTTTCAGGTTTGCTGCAGAAGTTCTCTTGGGAATGGCGAACTGCGAGATATAGTGGCAATAATGTGCGGCAAAAGGGGCCTGGGCTCATGGTGTCGCCCTGAAAGATACCTTTCTGGTTTTCCGAAGCGGCTTCAATTTTTTACGCACCTAACAATGTGTGGATAAACCTCTATGCTTTTCAACATACAGATGATAAGTCTATGAGAGTTTGAATAGACAGCTTTCCGGTAGTCAATCCAGGACAGCGCTAGGTAGCGCTTGTAGGATGCTGCGTCTCTGAAAACACATCTGTCGATGAGCAGGTTCACCCAACATCCTTCTACGCCTTTCTTTGAGCCGCGTTTTTCCTACAACTCTCGCAACATAGGACCGATTGTCCAAACAAGCCTATCATTTAGGATAGCTGTGAAGATCTTATAAAGCGTGTTCAGAGCGGAATAGTCCTTCATGCCGATTAATACTTTCTTCACCTCCTCGGTAGTGACAGGTGGGCGTTTCTTTCAGGTGCTATGAAGGCACTGCACAGCTTCTTGAAGCTATTCATGTTTTTTGAGTTTTTTCAGAGAATGGTGGACTTCGTAGAGTTTTCTACAAACAGCCTCGACCTCCTCTGGTTTCGGCGGGTGATCGACAGTAAATGGAAGGTCTTGGAAGAATCAACAGAAGTCAGAGAAAAACTGTTCATTTTTTCCGATCCACCTCTTTCGCCGCTCTATATTGCTCCCGGCGTCGGATAGTACCCGAATTCTGTCAATAATATGCTGCCTGATGGTCAGCAGCTTTCACATGTTGAGCGTGTGCTGAAGGGTCTGCAATTCGAGCGCGAACTGTAGAACCCTGGCAGTAAAATTCCTGCTATATGTTATGTAGTCTATCGCACACTGAATGCGGGACGCGTAGTGTCTTGCTTAGCCTATATTTGGAATAAGTTCATTCATTCGTTTTTTGTTCTCATGATCAGCCGCTGCTTTTGTTTTACGATTTACATCCCCCAAAGTTCTCGCTGCATTATACACACTACAATTGATAGTCTAGAGGTCGGACATTTCAGAAGAATCTCCACGAATCTCGTCAACCATTTCAACCAGATCTTTGGTCTTGAGATAAACCTAGATGTTGACGTATTTTCTGGCCATGAAGCATCGCTCTTTCTATATTGGATGCCTGCCCGCGGTTGGTCTCAGTATAGTCTCGCTTTCTCTTTCGGCAGCTTGCTCTGACTGCGGTTGAGTAGGTGCTCCGCTTGCATAAGTTTCGATCCGAAGGTCCTCGATACGGTTTCGCCGCCCTTGCTGCAAAAAGTGCGAGAGCTCTGGGTGTTTCTCGCACCACACAGCATACAGTATCGCAATGTAATCTTCTTGGTTAGGGGCCATTCTGGTATGGTAGCACTAAAGCAGGTCGTCTCTGAGTCGATCCGTCCACTCAAAGGTATTGAAATTTTGCCGGTCTATCGCAATTACTGTCTTGATTGGCTCTCTTAACTCTAGGGTAGTCGTCATTGTTTTCCAACCCATTTTTCAGACCCCTTCGCATTCGATTGTTTTGAACCGCACTTACTACAACTATGTTTGGTCTTAACACTCTTGTTCCCACGAGCAGCTAGGGAAAATTGTTCGTCCATCTTTGTAGAGCCCCGCATGCAAAGATAAGACTGTATACTCTGAGAGGTACCCCGGAATCCCAGAGTTACCGTTTGAGACACCTCACCTAGGTGCCATTCAGCTTTCGGCACAGTTGCTACGCCTTCGCTTGGGGGTTATTTCTTTGGCTCCATCCCTGGACAATTTCTCGCGACTGCCTCTTAATTATTGTAACGATATTCAGCAGAAATCCTTGGCAGAAGGACCCTCTATCTGCAACCCGAGGACGCGTCAGGTGGCTTTATCATAGGCTCTTCGGTTCAATTCCAACGGAACCAAACCGAAACTGAAATATATATAATAAAATAAACCCATTAAATCATCGAAGACTGTTGGTTATATTTTCAAATGACAAAGAAATTGACGAGCTTTTAATGAAAGCTCTCGGGTTCTCTGAAAAACTGGACGTCGAGCTTCATGATCGGGAACAACTGAAAAAACAAAAAACCTAAATAGACAAGAAGAACGATAACAGGGATAGCTGCTATTTAGGAAAACCAGCCGAGTCCTGCACCATCCTTTAAAAATAGACATGTAAACATCCAGTGTTGTGAAAAGTGTAATCCTATTTCACCTCGAATTGTGTCAGACATATTGCTACCGTCTACAGATATTATTATGCGTCCGTAAGCAAGTGTAGGAGATGATAATAGTGTAAGTGTGGTTTAACCTATTTTATTTACAGAGCAAAGTGCTTCTATTCCAAGTATTGAAGACTTTTGTAAAGAAAAATCATTCAGTTGAAGAATAATTAGAAAAAGAGGAAATGGAATTCGAGGCTATTTTATCTGGCAACACATTGTTAGAATCATCGTCAGATGATTCCTCTAAAGAATCCTCATTAGATAATCCCTCTACAGAATCATCATGAGATGACTTCTCCACAGAAGATTTGTTGATAGACCGGAGAAGGGAGAAAAAAATGTAGGACAAGAACAGAATAAAGTCATGGAAACAGAAAAAGAAGAGAGATGATGCAATGTGGATACTATAACCTTGAAACCAGACCCGACATTTCAGCTATTCGAAATGACATTGTGAAACCTATAACCGAGGAACAAAACCCAAATATGTCAGCTATTCTTAGTGATTCTATAGGTATGCATTTGTTTGTTGCATACCAGATGATATTGTGCATCTTACTTTACGACAAAATGACCAGTTTTATCGATTTCCGTAAAGTTTGTAAACCAAGTATAAGTACACAAACTTTTCTGGTGGAAGATGATTTCAAACATGTATACATGCATTTGAATAATCGAAAAACCAAACCTATACCAACGACATGCAAATCCAAACTCATACGTACATAGGATGTGAATAGGTATCATTAATTTATTCACATTTTCTTTCTTTATGTTTGAGTAGGGTGTCTCAATTTGAGAATAAACCTTTTAAACTACATCTTTAATTTTTTAAATATATTTTTTTCTTATTTTGTAGAAAAAACATTTCAAGCTTCATCTTCGATTTTGAAAAATGATTTTTTTTAATGAGAATAAGGTTTTTGAGAAACAATCTTCTGTTTTGTAAAAAAAAAAAAAGAACTTTAATTTTCATATTCAACTTTCAGTACATTCTACAACTACTCTGTGAAAACATGAAAGAAGAAGGAGAAGAAAGCGTTGATGGCGATGAATATGAAGATGAAGAGGTGATCCAACCACCTAGATTCACGTTTCGAATTTCAAGGGAAACACGTAAAGAAGCTATACGTTTTAGGATAGAAAGCCGACAAATGCATGTATGTGTGTGACAACTTCTAGCTGAAACTGATAAAATTAAATGGTTAGAGAGTGCTATGCGTGACCTACCTAATAATTTAACTGAGTCTTTCTCGCCTGATGATAACATCGGTGTAAAATTACATAGCGAGTATTTTCTTTGAGGCGCAGTCTGGCTTTAGTTGAGACTTGCAAACAATTTCAATGTAGAAGAAATGGGGGGGGGGGTATGTACAGCGTGATTCAAAGTAATGCCGAGCGTCGTGTAATTCATAACTTTGTTGTGACATCTATCATAGCAAAATCACCAGTAGGTCAAAGTCAAGTAGAACTATCACACGAATATGCCATAAAAAATCAATTTTATGAATATCAAATAATGATAATTTATGCTTAACGCAATCTATTGCAACTGCATGTGTGTATGTCATGCGTGGTGAAATTAAATCAGGTATAGTACACAATGCGTGGCAGAACATCAGGCAACAATGCTGTGAAAAACAACGGGAACTAGCTAAAATGATTACTAAAGAAGCTAACGTTATTATACCTACCACAGGTTGTGGGGTGCCGGAAATAAAGAAATTTCAACATTTTTTTATCAAAAAGTTTTCGCGATTGTCGCACACTAATTTTCTGAATTTGGTAGAGGTCGGCAACCTCTCCTAGACGGTGCGTGTTTTTAAAAAATGCAAATGTATCCTTGGAACCTACAGTTTTCATAATGAATAATGAACGACGTTGTCATTAGCAGCCAATTTTAAACTAAACAAAGTTTACTGGCAGCAAGATTTATTATTTTGAATGTAATGGAGTTGCGAATCACCAATGTTTAAATCTATGTCGGCAGTGTAAATTTCAAACACCTTGTGATAATACAATTGATCGGATCTATTGTGCCTATTGTCGACGTTCCTTTTATGGTGAACTTTGTTTTGCAGAGCATATTCAACCAAACCGAAATATAGAGAATGGATTAACTACATGTTTAAAGATAAAATCTGTCAACTCGTGAATTAATTTTTTTTCAATGGAGTTTTATGTATAGCACATAATGCAAAATGTTTTGATGCGCAATTCACTTTACGCTATATGATTGAAGGAACAGGAGTAGAACCAGCTACACTTACTTTGAACGGAACAAAAATAATTTAAATGCGTGTCGGAAAAGCAACATTTTTAGACAGTCTACATTATTTTCAGATGTCTCTAAGTGCATTATCAAAAGCATTCGATTTACAAAATCCATTAGTTGAAGGGACTTTTCCACATTGTTTCAAATTTAATATATAATGCGGAATACATTGGTGATCGTCCACCTATAGAATTCTATTCGCCGTATACTATGAGAACGTTGGAAAAGTAAATATTTTTAAAATGGTACGAGGGAAAAAATCTGTATTTTAAAGTTTATAGACGATATTTTTTACAAGAAAAAAATTGGCATCATTCCGATAGGTGGCTATCGATAAACATGTCAGCAGTCTCACAAAGAGCTAAAGAACGCACTCTCAATCGTCCTATCATTCATGCAAGCGCGTGATCGAGAATTTCGTATAAAAGTTTTATAAAAAGTGCAGAAACTATTGATCATCGTTTCGAAAAAACCATCAGCATATCTAATCGCATTTGTTTGGTCGGTCATTGATTCGAAGAGATGTGGGAATGCGAATTTGATCGTTTAAAAATATCTTACACAGAAATGAAAGATTTTTTCGTGAATCACCCAATGTTGGTACATACTCCTCTAGAGTCACGCGTCGCATTTTACGGAGGTCGTACAGAAAAAAACAATACCTTCTTATAAAGTTAGGAATCAGACAAGAATGCATTATATTGATATCTGCTCACTTCATCTTTCCATATCGAAATATGGCAAGATCGTTCCTAGACATCCAAAGTCTTATAAAATGCACGATTTTACCCACGCGAAATTTATATCATCCTGTGCTTTATCTCGATATGCATAATCATCTTTTGTTTTCGCTCTTTCGAATGTGTTGCGATGAGATGCGTCACGATGATTGGCCTCATGACAGTCCTATCAATTTTCAAATCACTGGAACATGGGCCGCTGACGAAATAAAAGAAGGGGTTGAGTTAGGGTACCAATTGATTAGTATTTACGAAATATAGCAATTTTAAATGACACAGGATTATGATAAAACTAAAATAGGTGGTCACTTTGCCGAATACATAATTACGTTTTTAAAATTTAAAGAAGAGGCAAGTTATTTATTACCGACGAGGCAAAAAATAACTACTTAATTAATTAATAATTATGCCTCAACTCTTTTTTGGGTAAATTTGGAGTACGTGAAAATTTGCTGCAAACAGAAATTGTTAATTTGCGAGGTAGTCGCATTCAACTACTTACAAATCCTTGTATTCAAGTAACTGAAATGCTCCTTGTGAATCATGCAATATTGTATGTCTCTTGAAAAAGAAGTGACGATGCCTTAACACTAGAGAAGCTTGATAGACGCGTTTTATACTGTGACACCGACTCATGTATATACGTTTAGACGGGCTTCAGGAGGATCAAAATTGTATGCCTACGTGGTGTGCAAAGCTGATCAAAATTAACTAGAAGCTTGTGAAGCTAAAGTTATAAATTTGAATTATGATACTTCGTCAAAAGTAAATATTTCAGCAATTTAATCGCTTGCTGTTGGCGAAAGGCATGAACCAATAACAGTCGAGTACAATGTGATAAAACGTACACCCTTTCATCAAGTTATATCATAACGTAAAAGAAAATCTGTGAAGCGACAGCACACATGAAACGACGCAATGGCGAATTTAGTACGTTATCATATGGATATAGAAAATCGTAAAAAAAATATAAGGAGAAAAATATGTACAAAAAGAAGAAGAAACAAAGAGTTTTTAAAACTTAGAGTAGAATAATTGAAGCTTGGCAGTACAGAACTAGATAACTAAGAAGATCGAAATCTTTTAGGAGAACGGAAAAACATTTTGTAAAATCGAAATCACCTTTTAAAAAAAGACAGAAGTCCACTTCCGAGATGACGCTTTGCTGCTCTAAGCCAGAAAAATTCGATTTGAAACTGTTATACTTGAACTTGAAGTGATACTGTCCACGAAAAAAGGTGAATCTCGTTACTTTTGAGTGGACGGATCGACTCAGGGACGACCTGC